>BGNK01003888.1:38739-64285 GCA_003297005.1 Symbiodinium sp. clade A Y106
CGTTCACTGGCGTCTTGTACTCGAGGAGGCCCTTGAGGTCAAGCGCGGGCTTGGTGTCCTCCAGCTTAAAGTGCTTCTCGAGAGCCTGCCTCCACTCAGCGACACCTTCGAGATGGAAGTCCGGGGTGCCGTATCCCTCGGCCGCCTTGGCTGCCTCCGGGTGGGATCTGCAGAAGGCGTCCAAGCACTCGAAAACCTTGTTGCCCACGTCCCGTATAGTCCTGGAATCCTCTCCGACGTCTAAGCGGGACGTCTTAGGCCTCCCACCGCCGCTTTGTTCTCCTCGTCTCTGATGGCCTTCTTGGACGTCTCCTTGCGCAGCGAGCCGTACTTGCCGCCACCTCGCAGCGTTGGTAGGCGCCGGCGCTGCGCCCTTCTTCCAAACAGCCACAGGAGCTTGGCGTACAAAGGCCTTCGGGGTAACGTGCCGAGGCTGCCGAGTTCGTGTAGTCCACGGCGGGGTGCTTGAAGCCAGGGGGGCACTTGCACGTAGACGTGAGACCCTGAGCCTGTAGACGCAGGTGTTAAAGTCGGCGAACTCTGTGTGCTCCCTCTCGGTCCACCGATAGACCGGCGAACTCTGTGTGCTCCCTCTCGGTCCACCGACAGACCTCCGGGAGGTAGAACGCCGAGCCCGCCTCTGGATGGTCCGTCTCCGGCGGGTTCTCGATGGTGGTGGGCCGCTCTATGCCGTCCAGGTCCCGGCTAGCCTCGATCGCATTGAGGATGTCCAGGGTCAAACAAGCCATGACGGTGCCTTTGTCGGCCTGAGCCTGCTGTATTCGACGGGAGCGCGTAGATGTGTTGGGGTTTGCTTCCATCGTAGCCGGGAAAAGGTGCTGCAGGGAAACCCGGAGTGCGCCCCGTGGTAGAACCCTTGCTTATAGCCTGCTGCAGAAGGGTCCGGTGCCGTTCAGGGCAAGTGAGGTCTGTGCCGGTAGCGAGGTCCATGCTGGTGGCCTCCACGGCTGTGCCTTGCTTGTTTGCCTCCCGGACGATGGCTTCCACGAGCACGTCCTGAGACCCCGCGTAAAGGTGGAGGAACCGGCGCACAACACGGCCTCCCTTCACGGGCTCCGAAGCCATGCTGCGTCGGGAGCACTAGCCTGTCTAGGGCATGCTGACAGGAAAGTCCGCACTATGGCAAGGCCCGAAAGGCGTCCGATGGCCGGCCTACAGCAAAAGAAGTGTGTAACAACCTGACAAGCAAACAAGCGACAGTTTTAGGCTTTCTGAGGGCAGTCGCAGCTACGGTGGCCCGGACTAAGGCACACTCTACAGTTGTGCGCCCGTTTGACTTTGCCTTTGCAAGCCTCTCCAGGCAGACACTCCGCACACGGACCCTTCTTAGAGTCCCAGCTAAAGCAAAGGTCGAGGCCCCCTTGGTCCTTAGTCTTAAGGCCCGCGTCCTGGCCGCCGCCCTTGCCGTCCGCCCTGGTAGTAGACGAGGAAGCTGCAGCTCGAAGTCTCTTGAGCTCCTCCTTCTCCGCTTGAACTTTGGCCTTCTTTGCCAGCCTCCTGTCCTTCGTGGTGCGCTTGCGGGTGGGGCTGTTCTCCTCGTCGGCTGCGTGTGCTCCAGCCAACACGTTCACGTAGTTCTCCTCGGGTGTCCTCGGCGCGCCCCTTCCCCCTGATGCCATCCACGCGTTGGCTGGTGCTCGGACTTGTTCCTCCCAAAACGCACTGTCGTTCACCAGCAAGTGCATGGCGGGCACCCAGGGTTTCAAAGCGTTCCATCGGTCCGGTCCGGCGCTACCTTCCCTGCCGCCACGTCCGCGGTGATCTTGAGCCGAAGCCGTGCCCACTTTTCTCCCCGTGCCTTCTCGTCCGCCATCGCCACCAAGTGCCAGGCTGCCGGGTAAAGCTTGGTGAGGCGCTCGATGTGCCGCTCGTAGAGCTGAAGCGTGGCGAGGGTGGAGGATGTCCAGCATGATGGCCGCCGTTTGGAAAACCCTCCAGGCTGCCAACCATTGGGTGTAGTTGGTGGGGCCCGGAAGCTCCTTCGCGATGTAAGCGCCCGAACCGTCGGGAATCCAGGCTCTGAACTTCGATGCTTTCAGCGCTCTGCGTCCGTAAGGTTGCCACACCGCCAGGGTAGGTCCAGGGTGTTAACCCTCTTGTTCAAGGCACTAAGCTGCTCCACTGTGCAATCCTCGTCTTCTGGAGGAGCGCCACCCATGATGGTCATGTACTTCTGGTACCACTTGTCCGCGGTTGCTAATGATTCAGGGGCGAACTCTGAGTCGTCGCTTTGATCAATGATAGCAGACATCTTGATGCCTCTCTAATTCAAAGTCGAGCCCGGTGCCGGTCCCGGTGGAGGCCCAGCTGGAGCTGAGGATTTTGCCCAAGGGTCCTCGTCCACCCAGGCGTTGTAGTCACCTCCTCCTCTGGTCCACGAGATTCTCCTGCAAAGGCGCCAAACTAGCCCAATCTGGACAGCATGAGTGGGTGTCAACGTGGAGCTGTCGGTAAGAGTTGTCCTCATGACATTTTCAACGACAGCTTCTGGAGGAAGGGCTGCGAAGATGCGCATGTCGGGCTGGCCCACCTGTGTGAAGAAGGCAGCCCAAGCGTCATTGCCCAAGCCATAGTAGACGCGCACAGCTTCGATGCTGGTAAGCGCCAACGCGGCATCCCTATCAGGAAAAAGGCTCATGCTGCCCGTGCCTCCAAAAGGAAGCCGAGAGCACTGGCCCGCTGTGCTCGGGCCAACTCAATCACGGGCAATTCCCACCCGTCCTCCCAAAGCTTTCTTACATGTCCCTCATGCATTTCATGCATTTCAAGACANAAAGGAAGCCGAGAGCACTGGCCCGCTGTGCTCGGGCCAACTCAATCACGGGCAATTCCCACCCGTCCTCCCAAAGCTTTCTTACATGTCCCTCATGCATTTCATGCATTTCAAGACATTCCCAAATACAACCCGTTGCTTCCCAAAAGTTTTGCAGGACTCGACGCTCAGCGATGACCTGTTACCTGTTCGTGGGGCATCCGAGGCAACCAACTGGTTCGCTCTCTTTCGCCGTTTCCTCCGTCCCCACAGTTAGGTTCGACTCAAGCCTCTAGCGGCCCCCAATCCCAGGTTTTGTGAGTGAATGGGTTCGGAAAACTGGGGTGGGCAGCACACCCCGCATCTTGTTCGAAATTACCATGTGCCTCGCCTCGTCCCCGCACGACCCTACAAGCACGTATTCAAATTTTTTCCTCTTGTAAGGAGGCACTTAAGCTGTGATCCGTAATCCGCAGGATTCGGAACGTTCGCAGCAGTGAGCGTGTGTGTGTATGTGTGCGGACGTCCAGACACGAAGCTTAGTCTTCTGCAATACCACTGTAGAAGAATGCAGGGGGGACCTCAGGCTCACAGCCAACGAAGACGCTAGTCTGTCGAACGTGATATGATCCTAGCACGCTAGGATCACACACCTGCAAGTGGAGTGGGATGAGGCCAAGTGGAGGACGGCTGTTTATGGACACCATCGCTGTGCATTGCTGTATTTTGGAGTTCAGGTCTTGAAGTTCAGGTTTTGACAACTTTAGGTGGAGAGAGCGAGCGAGCGAGAGAGAGAGAGAGAGATTGAGAGCAAAGAGAGAGAGAGAGAGAGCTATGTGTCTCTGAGTGCGTGCGGCGTGGGTGCGGGTGGGTCGCATGGGTGTCTTGTGTGTGCCTCGTGTGCGTGTGCGTGTGTACGTGTGCGCGTGTGCGCGTGTGCGCGCGCGTGTGTGTGTGTGTGTGCGGGTGTGTGTGTGTGTGCGCGTGTGTGTGTGTGTGTGCGTGTGCATGTGCGTGTGTGTGTGCGCGTGCAACCCTGTGTCGAAGGGCAGTATAACAGTATAACGATTCGTGGTATGATTCAGCGACAGTGCTGAAAGCGCGTTCCGTTTCGAAGAAGTATCTGGAGTCATGCCAGCCCGAAGTGTTCCTGTCATGGCTAAGAGCTGGCATCTGAAGAGTATGAGTTCTAAAAGCCTGACAGTGAGCCTTCGACGAAACTCCAGTATATCATTCAGTCATGTGACACAAGTCCATCAAGCCATTACCTCAGATGCAGTGCTTATGAATAGCTGTGGCGTTGTCGATCCGTACCGGGCTGCGTGGTGCCGTCCTGCTGCTACGAAGGTGAGGGTCGGCGTCCGTTCGGCTCCGTCTTGTGTTATGCGTGCGCTGCTACACCAAAAACAGAGCCGAAATTCTACCCATTGTGGTTTCTGTGTGTGTGTGTGCGTGTGCGTGTGCGTGTGGGTGTGTGTGTGTGTGCGTGTGTGTGTGTGCGCGGGTGTGTGTGTGTGTGTTTGTGTGTGTGTGTGTGGGGTTCTCGCTCACGAGCTGACAGGAGTCACGTCCCCAAAACTTGTCTGCAGGGGAAACCAACACCCAGGATCACAAGTACTGGGGTCCTTCCCCCACTGAGGGTTGTCTCAATGGGGGTGGGGACATAGGTGAGTGACCTGCTTTGTTGTTGTTGTTGTGTTGCGTTGCTGTGTTGTGTTGTTGCCTTGTTGCCTGCGTTGTTTGTTTGTTTGTTTGTTTGGGAGTGGATAAATCCAACCAGAGAGTGCGTCCAGCTCGTCAAGAGTGTTTGTTTGTTTGTTTGTATGTGCGCGTGACTGTGTGTGTGTGTCTTGTGTGTGTTGTGTGGGTGTGTATGGGTGCGTGGGTGCGAGCAAAGAATATCGGATGTCTACACACGTCGGTTTGTGCTGCGAAGGATGGTTAGGAGTTCACCGTGGCACGCCATATGCTGAAAGCTCGCGGCACTGCATCAAGCAGCTCACATCAAGCGTAGGTGTGGAGTTCAGTTTTGCCGGGAGCCTTCTGCTGCAAAATGCTTGGAAAAGGACAGCTCTTGCAACACCGTGTGCAGCTCAACTGCAGGGTCAGTGATCTGCGTCGTGCGAATTGAAAACTCTCAACTACTCAAGCTTGGGCCAGGCGATGTACGTAAGCCTCTAAGAGCTGTCCCTCTGTATCATGCTCCCGAACTAATGCCCGGTCCAAGCCATGCTAGAGACATCAATCAGATGCGCTTTTGTCTTATGGCAAAGACGTCTTGAGAGATGCCATGAACTTGTCCAACGCTTGCTTGGGAGCCATTCCAAGCACCTCGTTGCCGTCGACCGCCTTGATTTTCCATCCGACCTCCAACAATGGACAAGTCCACATGAGCTTGTCCAGAGTGTACAATCACGAACAGAAGAAGAATCTAAAAAGCCTCTGAGCCGGCTTGGACCGTTGGGAGGCGATAGATTTCCAGCCTGCACGTCAAGGCCCTTCTCCTTGACGCATCCAGCGTCAGTGATGGCGGACACTGTCCTGACAGACACCGCAAGCGCGCTGAGAACAGCCGGCCGAAACCAAATCTGGCAAGCATCATCGGAGTTTTGTCCGATACCTTGCAGCCCCGCATGCTTGCAGCCGCTTCTCATTCGTGTCGTTGGTGTTGGGAACCCGTAAGCTCCGTACGAACTTAAATCCCAAAGGCTTCTTCTCAAAGATGACATCCACAGCCTTGGATGCTATCAGGTCCAAGAAGCAACCGACCAGACACCTCGTCATCCTGCGAAATGGTCAACAGATATCAACAGATGCAGCCCCTACTTAGCATGATCATGCTACCGACGTTTGCGATACTAGTGCGACGGAATGGGCTGCTGACTGTAATTGCTCTGTGTCTTTGCTACCAGTAACATCTATACGCCCTTCGAGGGATGCGCGAACTAGCACTTCTTGTTCGAACCGCTACGACACTTCTACAAGAAGCTTTATACTGCGCAGTGAAGATCGGAAGTGCGAGGCTGCTGGAACAAATTCAGTTCCAAGAATGAAGCTAACAGCAAAGGAGCTACCCCCAGCAAAGGCAAGGAAGAACAAATGAAATCCAAGCATCCTTCGTCCGAACAAAGACCACAACAGTCGTCGACAAGCTGAAAACACATTGGGCGTGCTTGGCCTTCGTTTACTTGCCTGGCACGTTTTGTGTGTACTTCAAACGCCTTTATCCTTGAGTATAGTATGTGAGTATGTGTATTAAGTAGGGCAGTCAACGCAGAAATTCGCGGCATGACAACCATTGCTTGTTTAGGAGCTTCTTCCCTCTCGTTGAGGAACGTGATCCTCATACCCGGCAGTGAATCCTGGAGAGAGGAATGGAACTTGTCAATGGCTTCCTTTGGCGCCACATCCAGCACATTGTTGTCGTTGAGCGCCTTGATTTTCCAGCCAACCTCGAAAGATGCTCAACAACCCGTGAATTGTGCGCATGGCTACCGTGACCGAAAAAGAGAGCCGCTGTCCAGCCTGCACGTCAAGACCCTTTTCCTTGACGCATCCCGTGTCACTGATGGCGGACACTGTCCTGAACGATACAGTATCCCAGCACGCTCTGGGATCACAGCCGGCTCAGCTACCGCAAACCAAATCTGTCAAGCATCATCGGGGTTTTGTCCGTTACCTTGCAAGGCCATCAAGGTCTGCTAGGCCAATGCGATGCGGTGCGACTGTACCACCGTGTAAGCTCCGGACAAACCTGAAACCCAAAGGCTTCTTCTCGAAGATGACATCCACAGCCTTGCGTCTAGCAGCATCCGAGGACACAACGGCATTAAGGACCTATAGTGTTCCTGGTGTAACTTAATGCTCCGTGCCATCGGCAAGAGGCCAAAAAAGACCACACGAGCGTGAAGATCTCACAACCAAGGAGTTCTGAAATTCGAAACAAGTAGGGCCTTCACAAGGAAGGAGGCCGGGGGAAAGCTCATGTTGCTCAACATAGGTTCTCGGCAGCCTCGTCTTTCGCATTGAGGAAGGTGATCTTGAGGCCCCTTAGTTGGGCTGCGTGTGCCATGTCCAAGCTGTCGGCTGTCGGGCCAGCGTTCTGGACACGTTCTGCGACCGTGTCGCTGAGGCTTCGCCGGCGGTTCTGGCTCGGCAGTTTCAACCGGCTCGGCTTTGTCCAACTTCTCTTCTGGTTTCTGGGTCGTCGATAGTGGCTCAGTCTTTGCCGGCTCCTCGAACAACAGCTCAGAAAACTAGCTCTGCAGTTGCAGAAAGCGCTTATGTGCGAACCTTGTCGATCGCGATCACCTGCGGAAGCAGCCGACGTGTCACGACAAGACTGCTGGCTGACACCCCGAACCCCGAAGCTGCCGCCTCTGTCCGCGTCTCCTCCGCGCTACAGATGTTGCCCATGGTTGCCAGCTAGGTAACTAGGTCTGATCGAGAAGGCAACTGCGGCAGGCTTCCTTGGAGACTTCCAGGCTCCAACAAACGAACATGCCATAATGCACAGGGACATACAAGGACCACAAGGCTTTTTCACTCGGCATCCAAGCTCAGTTGCACTCCTGGGCCGGGGTCAGGATATCACAGCAGGTCATCAGTTTGACCAAACTGCAAGCTGCAGCGTGCACATCAGCGATTCCGTTGCAGGTGCTGCTGCTTGCGGGCGCACACGAACCAATCCTGCAAACAAGTGACATCAACGTCGCCATCAAGCTGCAGCAAGACATACAAAGAAGCATGCGCATGTCGTGCCGACGTGCAAGCCCTTCTGGCTCCGACACGGCAAACACGGCTCATCCGCCACAAAAACTTTGCTGAATCTCCGACAAGAAGCCGTTATTGCTTTTGCCACTCCCTTCTCAGCTGCCCAGGTAGGCACACCTCCTCCGGCTTCGCTGAGGAGAATATAGTAGACCTTCCACTTGCCCCTGACTCCGGATCCCGAGCGAGCACCTGCAGATCATTTCAAGGCGGGGGTCCAGAAAGCAAGACGTCCAAAGGTAGGAAGCGCGCTGTGGCGCTGCAGACAAGATGGTCAACTCACTGGATGGATGACACACTTTTCTTAGCAGCACAATTTCGAAAGATATCCAGGAGAGTGGGCCACCTGCATCCATAGGCTCGAAGATGTAACCACCTTGGATGTGACCAGCAGAACACTTCAGAAGGCCCTGGCACCTGCGGGCGGAGGCCGAGCGAGGCCGCATGTGACCCACGCTTGCGCTGTGCCTGGGCCTTTTTAGAGAGAAAGCGCAGAGATGAGAATGGCACTCCAAGTGATGTAAGAAGCGCCTCAGCGTCTGCCAGGGCGCTCGTGTGGTCGATCGCGCGAGTCCTACCCGGTGTTGGAGGTGCCGACGACAAAGTTCTCAGAGCATCTTTCTGTCTGATCTTTTCCGCCATCAAGGGACTCTGCAAGCCAAGAGCACCGCCAAGAATTGATCCATCGGGCTGGGCAGCTGGGTCTCGCACAAGTGAATCAACTTCGCGAGCGGAGATGAGACCCAAAAGCATGGGTTTTGTGATAGTACGGATCAAGCGGGCTTTTGGACCCTCACGACCGGTCACGTGCTTGCGAGTCACGATGGAGTCCAAAGCCGGGTCGAAGCTTAACTTGAGACAACTCTCGGATGCCTCTGTTAGCACCAGCAGCTCGTCAAGGGACGTATCATCCCATACTGCACTTACCATGTGCAGCCGTACAGGAAATCCCTCCATCCTCTTGGCGCAGTGAACGGCATCTTGCAGATCGGAAAGCTTGATGCTTTTACCTTTCAGATTCTCAAAGTGTTCGTCCTTCTCGCAAAACTGCGATCAACGAGGCACACTATGTCTCTATGGCAAAGCCGGGCCCAACTGAGGTTGACACGTTCATCCCACCAAGATGCGGGTGCCTTGCACACTACCGGGCGAAGCAGGCTGAAGCGCGCTCATACACCCAGCCTGTGACCACCCACGCAGGGTGCGCATTCCAGCATCCAGAACGGACAGCAGAAGATCTTCATCATCCGCCGACAGAGCCAGATCCTCTCAGGGACCGGTGCAGAAGATCGAAACGACGCGCCAACGTCACGGCCGAGCCTCGGCCTCGGAGGTCGAGCAAAGACACGGAGGCCTGTAGGCAAGAACCAAGCCGCCGCTCACTGTCGCCGTCGCCGCCGTCGCCGCGGTCGCCTTGCTCGATCTGGCCGTGACGCATGTCTTGACCAATCCTCAGAACCAGACACGAAAGACTTGAAGATTTCCTCGAAAGCTCTTGGCGAAGTCAAGGATCGCTGTCGCAGCGCAGGCCGCCAGGCAGGAATGCCCGCAGCCAGGAGCCGACGCATTGTCCACGCCGTGGCTTTGCGAGCCTAATGTCCAGGCCGGGACTTAGTCACAAGCTGCCAAGCTGCCTGTGCCAAGGCCACTAACGGCTTGTCAATGTGCTTGGTCTACTCGGCTACAGTGACTACAGTCTGCAAACTGCTTAACATGCGGAAACTCCCTGCATGTGCTACACGTTTATGCTGCACCGTTGCATGCTTCATTGATCACACAGTGGGACCTTCCTGCCCAACTCCGCAGGCTGAACATCAGAAACATGTTAAGTAATTCGTCTCTGCTACACTTTCTGCTGTGGTGCCGTGCAGGACGGCTGCAGGCTGAAATGCATGGGTGCCGCAGCCACTGCCAAGTTCGAGTTCGGCAGGACAAATCAACTGAATTTACTGCACCACACCAGCCGACCAGCGGATCACTGCTTCCTTTTCGGAATGACGCGCCTCGGCCACGAAAGTACAGGCCCACCGAAACGTCTCGTTCAGATCCCTTTTCATGCATCCAGCATTGCATAGCCAAAACAAGCGCTAGACGGAGGTGCACCGGGCTCTTGGACTCTCGCAGAGACGCAGTGCGAGACGGCACACCACGCGTCGTGCAGCAGCCACATCATGAAAGGAAACGATCACAGACCAAGCATGAGGATCTTGCAGCGGTGCTTGTGGGATCTTTGGGAAAGAAGTAGCAATTCTGCTGCGAGTGCCGTACTGCCTGCGGAAGCTTGCATGCCACGATCAGCTAAGAAGCATCTGTACCTCAGCGTTGTCGACATGCAGCCTGGAACAATCAATGACTTCCAAAATGCATGAACAGCTAGGATCACAGTTTCCTCCCATGAGCAAAGTGGACACTAAAGCAAAACATTAATTTCTGAGCTGCAAAGGGATCTTCCTGTGCCTTTGCCATTTTGGCATCCTCTTGTGCTCGGGCCTTCGTCGTAGCTGAAGCTTTTGCAGCTTCTGAACTTCCATCCAATATGTCCTCGAAGAGCGCATGGATCTTGCCGGCCTTTCTTTGCTGTTGAGTCCATTGCTCTGTTCGCTGTTTCGCTTGGTGCAGGCCACAAACTTTCCAAACTGCAAAGTTCTCCTTCCTGAGCCTATCCTCCACAGTCAAGAGTTCTTCCGCAAAGGCAGTTCTCAGAGGTGTCTCGCCCAAGCTCGCTCTCCACAAGGCTGCACAAACCCAGCCACCCACTGGGTGTGGACCCAAAGTCTTCAAGGTACCCTTGAAGGCCTTGGCCAGTTTCAGACGGCCCCCCGAACCGAGCGCAGAGGACGGAGCCAGCGCTGTTTCTAGGACGCGTGCGACACGCGGCTCTACAGCAAGAGCCGCAAGACTGCCGTTGAGCATCTTGCTAAGTCCTGATGTAATGGGGGCAACGGTTTCTGGAGGAAAGCGCAGCAAGACGGCCAGTATCAAGGGTCCTCCTGCCGGCAGCCTCTGTACTTTCTGCGTTTCTGCGCCCTCTTTGTACAAGCCGTCCACAGTATCCACGGCACCCAGAGATAGTAAGCGTGGCCAGGCTTGATGGTACTGTGCCGAGGCCTGCAATCCTAGCGCACGAAAGACGCAACTCGTAGCTTGCTTGAGACCTGCTCGTAGCCGCAGCGCCGCCTCCAAGAACTTCAAGACAACAACATGCTGCGATGGGCCTGACTGCGGCCCCAAGCAGCTTTCAAAATCCAATTCTGATAGAGCCAACTGTAGTTGCGGTGCCTCGCGCAAGCCATCTGCAAGTCTTTGGACCAGAAAAGGTCCGAAAGACGACTGGACGCCCATGGCGAGGTCGGAGATCCGGGAGCGAAAATATCGCGTGAAGAGCTCGCCATAGAGCTGGGCGCCTGCAGCTTCGATTACAGCCTCCAACACGCGCGAACCTGCTGCAGATCCCACCAGCTCTTCACAATTGGATAGTGACACGGAGTTTGCAGCCCTCTCAGCTCCGACGACAGCAGCACATGCTTCCGTCAGTAGGGAGTGGTCTCCGCAGTCCCGCAAGATGCGCAGCAAAAGCTGCAGAACGGGACTGGCATGGGCATTCAAAGCTGAGACATCCCCGTGTCGGAGGAGCTTGATGAGGCTTGCGGCCACTCGACGGCGGCAATCCGCAATGGCCTCAGGCACCTCCTTCCGCGTGGCCGGCAGCAGCCCAGCTCGTGCAGCCTCCTGCCCTCTCCCGATCTTCCCCTCCTTGGAGTTCACGAAACCACCCAGTGCCAAAAGCAACGCACGAACCACGTGGGCACTGCAGGGATCTGTAACCAGACGGGTCCACAGTCTCTCCTCCTCCAGCTTCATGCAGATGGTGACCATGGGATCCATGGGAGGAGCTGTCGAGCTTCCCAAGCGCTCAGCCCAAGCAACGAAAGCGGACTCCAGCACGTGAGATCCATACTGATTCGATGCCAATTCCGTGAGACCTGTGAGCAGATCAGTCATCAAAGTGTTGAAAGCCTCTTGGTCTGCTCGGTGAATAAGTCGTTCAAGCGACTTCGACCCTTTCTGATCTGCAGCGATTAGCAAGGCCCGGTCCCCGGGGCCCATCTCTTCAACAGCCCGTGTTGCCAGCAAAGTTCTTTCTGGCTCATCCAAACTGTCCAGTGCCTTTGAGCACGAGCGCAGATAATCCAGCAGTTCTGCTAGGGGTCGACGCTCTCGTCCGTCTGCTGGCCGTCGACGGGCTGGAGCCTCCTTCCACCCTGCCGAGTGCTACTTTGACGCTGCTCTGCGTGCTGTGACCTACAGTGCGAGCGTTCCCGCTCCCGAAACAATGAGAAATCCTGAGTCGGGGGGATGCCCTGACGCCTGACCGGGCCTGACCTGTGTCTTCAGACTCTGCTAGTGAGCTAGTGCGGCCTCACGCCTCACGCATGCGTGGACAAAATGGTAAGCGACTCTCAGCTGGCAACGAGACAGCCTCAGCCTCTCGCATTCTTAAGCTCTTCAACGATGCTAGCAGAGGCAGAAGCATGGAATCAGGAATTTTAGGCGTCTGAAAGTCGAAACGCCCGAGCATCGAACCAGAAGTCAGTGTGAGTGGGGTGCCAGACGTTTCTCCGATTTCTCCAAAGCCATGTTCTATGCAATATTGGAATGCTCTGTGCCCGGGCTTCCACCAGTCCCGGGGGGGAAGTCGGACCTCCAGGGGAAAGCGAAGAGATACAGGGAGCCCCCCCTGCAGGACATGTCATGGGGACCCTAGAAGTTGCACAACATCGGAGACCCAAGCTGCGCTTCGGTTTCGACAGCATCTTTGCACTATGATACTGCAGAACAGATTTTTCGGCATTGCACCTCGCTGCTTTTCTCCCCGGCGGCCTGAGCGCGAGGGCATCCAGCCCGAGTTTGTTTCGTTGTCATGGGCACGGGCCTGAATCCTCACTAGCTGCTGGGATGTTTCGTCAGTGAGCAGCCATGGATACACAAACTAGCGCCCGGATCTGAAGTAGCAACGAGACCATGCGCTTACGCCGCGCATCAAATTGTTTCGGATACTAGCTATCCAGCCCCCATATACCCAGTCACAACTCATGACAGCTTTGCAGCCTCGTCCGCGGCGCGAAATGGACTGTCTGACAAGTTTGGCTCCTGGTGTTCGGCATAGCTTTGGACATGAAGCTTCACCAGATGCAAACACTACCAGGGAAGTACCTGTCGTACGTTGCACCACGCATTCGGCAGTCACGGGTTGGACATGAAGTACAGCTACGACATCATGCTACAAGCACATTGCAAATTCGCACACATGGGTTGACCGGTCCGAGATCAGAACTTGTTGGCTCCGCGTGTTAGACAACACCATGCAAGGATCGCCTCTTCCTCCTCCGCCGTGCCGTGAGCTACGGCCTGACGTTTGCATGAGCTGTACGCAGAAGACCCCACCTTCGCTTTCGACATGAGACAAGACCAAAGCGACACCAACGTCTAGGCTGCATCATAAAGCCACACTGCTGCTGTGAAGATCTGCACGGCCTCCGGATCCGCGCGAAGTCTCCACACGACGACGCTTCATTGGGTCAAAGTTGTTATGCCGGACAGTCGTGCTGATAGCATCCTGGGGATGTCTAGTTGGTCCTTGTTGGGCTGTCATGTGGAGGTCTTACCGCACCTTGACAGGTAACACCTGCAGCCAAGCTTTGTCAGCACGACGAACGAAATGTGCCAACATCATGAATCTCAGTAATGGTAGACAGGCTGAAGTGTTGGTGCTAGGCTACGTTTTTTGGCAGCAATCACGACTCTGGCAAATTGAATGGAACACATGCCCCGAGAGCGTTGAATCCAGTCGGAGCAGCATGGGTCAACACCTGCTGAAGTGGCTGAATTGTGAAGAGGGAGAAAGGCATCGAAAGCAACGAGTACAAGACCTTGCACCAGAAGATATTCTCCTGGAGATGCCGAAGAGGTGTGACCTCTCTCTCCTGTAGCTCCATGGTACTCCACGTGAGCAGAAACAGCACGAACAACGAGAGCGCAAAGCAGCTCACGTCATATCTCAGAAGCATTGCAAGTCGACCGCCAGGACCGCCCTTGCCATCTTTCGACTCTGTTACGGCTCGGGGTTCAAAGCCCGTCGCCGGTCGACTTCTTCCCAATGCTGCTACCCGCTTCTCCTCGCGACGCTCGCGGGAATACGGAAGTGCCAGAAATGCGATCCAAACTAGAACAATGCTACCCAAATAGTCGGCCATTGCCCCAGCCAGCGACGAGACCCTGCCCGGGCCATGTTCAGAGATACACTGTCCAAGATCGGCGTCGTGCCAAGTAAAACATTTGAAATAGATCACTGCCCCCTGCGACATGGAGACCAAGCCACCTGTGATGAACTGTGTGCCCTTGGACAACAAAATGAAGTTGATGAGTTGAAACTCGTCAGGTGGCCCTGGGAACAGAATGAATGTCAAGATCAAGGACAGCACGCTGACCCGGAAACCGGCATTGGGGACAAGCATGATCAGTGTCAGGGCAACGTACAATGGGTCCGTCAGCTTGCCAAAGAGGGATCGATCATACGGTAGATAGTGCCTCAACACCGTTCGCCGCAGCCAGCAGTAACAAGAACAAGTCGAGCTGGGACCGGACTGCTCCTGGACTCAACTCAAACTTGGTACTCCTTTCCAGGTCCCTTTGCTAGTGACGTCTCGTACACGTCTGGGTGATGCTACCAAGTAGCCCCGGCATGCATCCCTTTCCCTCTCTCACAGTCTCACTCTCACTCTCTCTTCATCTTCTTCTCCCAGGCTTAAGGGGCGAGTTATCTCTCTTCCACTCTCTTTGCTTTGCTTTGCCTGGGGTTTAGAACGGGGGCCAGTCCCCCCCTCCCGCGCCCTTCGTGCTACCCCGTACAGCACATATTGTGGGAGGGGCTCGGACTGCACGGTAAGAGGTGCCTTTGGCCAGTGGTCGGTTACCTCTCTAATGAACAACGAACATCGGTTGCGTTTCCGATCCATTTCTCCGACCCCTTGGTGCTCCCAACGTGTGCCGCAGGAAAGCAAGATCGTTCGGGCCAGACGGGTTGCCAGTCTGCCGCTCGAGACAGACAATGCAAATGCGCAAAGGGTCACGGCAGCACTCATTACAGCATGAGAACTATGAGAACTTGCATGACAGGCAAAGGCGTCGGAGACACTGGAAAGTATCAGGACCTGAGGGCCGTCCACTAGGTCGCATAGTCGGAGGGTCGAGGCCTCCATCAAGTGGGCCACCGCCGCCGCCAGGGCCATCGCCACCGAGGCGGACCGCTGGGTGGGCCACCATCCCGGGACCGCTCCCGGAATCACCGCCATGCGGGAAACCAGCGCCGTAGCCGCCACCGCCACCACCTGAGCTTCCTGGGTTCGTGGACGGAGGAGGAGCGCCTCCGCTGGGCGCACTCGTCGGCCCGGGAGCAGCGGGCGGTGCAGCGGATGGACACGGCGCAGTCGATTGGGAGATTGAAAGTCGGAATTGGTGGGCGACTGTCACCGGCATCACTGGGCCTTGTCTGGACAATCGGCACACCAGTATTCCCATCGACGAAGTTGGACCGTCCAAGCATCGCGATGTACCAACGAGAAGGTCCTGTACCAGAAGGCACGGTGCGCGTGTCATACGAGATCTGACACGGGAATGTAGGGTTGGACCTCGGCTCAGGAGCAAGAATCCTCAGCCCCGAGTCGTAGCGGTGATCAGCAGCCGACGATGGCTGGGCAAAACCAGTCAAGAACTCTCTGGATGTCGTCCCAGCGGCATTTTCGGCTGGAACGGCGAGATTCGAAGATCGACCAGAGAAATGAGCTGACCCTTGGGCAAAATTCTCAGCGCTCGGCCCAGGGAGATTATTTTGATCACGGCTTTCACTCCCAGTCTGTTCAGCCTCAACTCGGATTCTGGCTCGCCTCAAGATCTCATCAAGATTCTGGCAGCTCGTCTGAGACTGCACAGTTGAGGCCTTTCAGCCGGTGCAGCATTGCAGAATCATGCTAGCCGGACGCCCCGAAAAGAGCGATCCGGGACCTCGGGAGCCGGCGGCAAGTCAACCGGCCTTGGAAAGTCAGTGACGTCAGCATCGTGATCACTGATGTCGAAGAACTGAGCTCGATCCTGCCTCGACGGCGTCGAGTGGTCAGAGACGGTCTTATGAGCGTGACCCGTCTCTAACTCTCTAACTGCGCAACGCGGGCAGTGAGCTGATCGATGAGACGGTCAGTACGCTCCTTGTGATCGAAGAGCGCCCGACTCATCTCAGTGCGAATGACTTCGATGCGGTGGGTAGCATTCTGCTCTACCGCACCGATTCGCGCCTCAGCATTGGAGATGTTGAGTTGAATCTGTTGCAGAGCGTCAGGACACCGCTTTATCACGCGGATTGTTTCCTGGTGATAGAACCGGCACGGTTCTCGTTCACTCGGAAGATCCGATCATCAAATTCAATCAGTCGCTGATTGAACGCCGATGTCATCCGCTCAAAGCGGTCTTCGACAGTCTGTTGATCGGCGATCCGTCGCTCCTGAGCGACATTGTTAGCGCACTGTTGATGATCGCGCTCGCTCCACAACTCGGCCTGGAGGAGATCCCATCTTAGCCTCAAGAGCCTCAGCGATGTCAGAGACACTATTGCGGAGGATCTCGAGGTCGGCCTGAGTGTTCCAGACACCCTGCGCGATCGCCAAAACATCGGTGGCGATGCGCGAGGATGCTTCTGGACCGAGAGCATCGCGGACGGCCGCCCCGTGGGGGCAGGCCCCGGCGAGCCGCCCGCCATCATCGTGAGCAGGGGCATGCCGGCGCATTCAGCGTAGCACGGCAACAAGGCCAGAGGCATCACAGGCCGAAGGGCCAGGTGCGGCGTGGAAGGGCAGAGGCGCGTTCCTGCTCGGCGCCGGACNGCCCGGACCCAAACAGGAGGGCCCGGGCGCCCTCTGGATCCCCGCGAAGGGACAGAGGACAAGAAGAAAGGTCAGTCGGAGGGGTGCGAAGCAAAAGCAGCAGACGCAGAAAAGGCAGGCAACGCAGGCAGAGCACGAGCATCGACAGCAGGCAAGCTGGCGTTCATCGTGCCAGGCGTTGCGAAAGCAGTGCATGGCAAAAGCGGCACATGCAGCGGAGCACTCTGATCACTGATCATCCTCAGCAGGCGAAGGAAGCAGCGAAGCGTCAGCGGATCGGCGAGCGAGCGAAGCATGCGAGGCGCAGCGAGCTGCGTGGGCACTATCATCGGGCTCCACAGCATCCCGTGCGACTGGCGTCACTAGTGAAGAACCGACAGTCGAAGGTCGGACGCTTGTTGGATCGGGCGATCCGAGTGCCAAAGCAAGCAGCAGCAGAGCAGCAATCCACAATCGGACGCAGAGGCCCTACGGCTGATAACCTGTGGAAAGCGGAGGGTTCCACTTAACTCTCGGTCACAAAGCCCTGGGCAACCGATCGTAAACCACAGCAGTGCAAGAGCAACAACAGGAGAACGAGGCACGATCAGAGTTGAAGCCGTTAGGCTTACTGCACAGCAAACAGGCAACACTAGGGCTCCCAAGCACTAGCGGACCTCTTGCTGAGACTCGCACAAAGCGTTCCTTGAGCAGTCAGGCTGCGGTGTGAGACAAAGATGGCAGGAGTCCTAACATGGGCACAAGGTGTACATGTACGCAAGTCGGCGACAAATCACACTTTCGTTTGCCTCAAAGGAGCACTCCGAGACTGAGGCTTCAAAGGCCGGGGCAACTGGAAGGGATCACGACCGTGAACCATTAGCTCCTTTGGCAAAGATCACTTACCATCGAACTCAATCACAGACACAGCCCGATGACCAGAAGGAAGTCGATGCATCGGTGTGGAGTTGCCCTGGCGGGTCCTCACTTCGGCCACGTCATAGTCAATGACCATCCCGGAAGGAAACCGGGATCAAGAACGGCGTCTCGAAGCCACCACGGTCTTCCACCTCAGTGATGCGAAGAAGGCCGTTGTTCTTGACTACGCCAACCGGCAAATCCCAAACGCGGGCCACCGTGGCGGACCCGCCGATGCCAGCACACGCTCCGGATGGGCCCTTGACTGGCTGTGGCTGCAATCCCTGTTGCGCCGGAAACGGTCCTCAACCGCTGAAGAGCGCCGCTGCCGATCACCGCATCCTCGGCAGAACTATCCACGATGCCCTCGCCAGTGGCTGTCCGAATCCCGGCATACATCGCGATCGTCCTCACTGGGGCTGCTGTCATAAAGGAACGGTTGAAGCCACTCACCCGGGTTGCCACCTTGGCTCACGATGAAGTTCGTGCGATTTGGCGAGGTTGTAGTTGATGCAGATGCTGACGGACAATCTCGACTGAAGTGTCCTAACTCCCCGCACGAAAAGCACCTCGTACGAGCCAGCAGGTCATCCACAGAACCTTTCATGGCCCCCTTTCTTGGGCGACTCTTCCCTCGCCCTTTGTCACCCTTAGCTCTGGAGCCATGCTGACCCGAGGCCTTGCCCTTGCCTTTGCCGCGCCCTTTTGCATCCGGGCGGAAAAGCTGTCGGCCTTTACATCTCGCCTGAAGTTCCTCCCGGACATCCTGGTAGAGGCTGGAAAGGCACTGCTGGGCTCAGTACCCCACTCCTGGGCAATTTGATGGTAGGCGTCATTGAAGGCCCATTGAAGGCCCAGAGGTAAACTGCCTCCCTGTCAGCCTCGAAGTACAGCAAGGGCTATCCGCTTTCGTCAAGGAGCTCCGCATCCTCTTCATCCGGAGGATACCAATCTTTCTGGTCCTCGGTTTGCCAATAGGTGCTGCCTCCCAAGGTGACTGTCGCCATGGTCGACGAAGTCATCGGCTTAAGGAGAGCGTCAGGCCGATCAAGTGGCCGCAAGGCAGCCGCCACCCCATCAAAGCTCAGGAGCGCGTTGTAGCGGATGGCCGTAAGGTTGGCATGTTTCAACAGGATCCGGCCTGCCAACTTTGGTGGCAAAATCTCTCCTGTCAGTCAGGTTCTCGATCTCCTGTTTGGCCAACTCCTCTGCTGCAATGTAGTTCAAGAACGATTCGTTACCGAGCGGTCACCGACGATTCGTTACGCGAGCGGTCACCGGTATAGAAGAACATGTCTATGGCTGCGGGTCCTGCAGCGTCCAGGTAAGGCTTGAACTTTTCCAAGACCGCTGTCAAAATGGCCCCCTAGCCCCGCTCAGACAAGATCACTTCCATGGTTATGCCCTCAGCAATGCGCCTTGGAACGCTGCCTTCACTCAGAGCTTGGAACAATTTAATGCCCCAATGCTGCCGAGGGATATGGTTGTCGATCTCCCAAAAGGACAATTGCCTAAGCCAGGCGAGACATTTCCCGACCAACGGGCATAGCCTTCTTCTCTCCAGAAACAGCCATGGTGAGAGCTTTCATGATAGCATCACTTGTGTTCATGCGGGCTTCCGAGCTGGCTGAAGGAGCCTGCTTCCCCAAGAGCTCAAAAGCACTCTGCACACCGTGGCATTGCCTGGGGCAGTCCTACTTCTTGGCAAAGCACTAGCAATGGAGCCCGCGATATTAACCGAAGGCTCTTGGCTCGAACCAGCCGAAAGACCAGGGGCCCTTGCGTTTGAAGTGGTAGTCCCGGCCGGGGCTGGCGTCCTCAAAAGCGGTGTTGCCACAGATGCTGCATCCCAGTGGTTCGCATTGGGCTCAAAGGAACATTATCAGGTCTCGCACTTGCCGCACCCACAGAACCAGTAGCATATGCCAGAGGCCCTGCAGGAAGGGCAGGGGTCCCCCATCCATAGCCTTTTCCTTGCCAGGTTTGCATGAACGTGCCCGGTGGACCGTTCATTCCGGATGGAGGCTGGAGCGACTGGGCTCCGCTGCCACTGTCGGGCTGGCGGAATTAGCAGGAATGCAGCTGAAGGAAAGAACTTGCAGTTGATCACACATCCATGGCTCACACGGATCTTTTCTGTACGCGCACGCAGTGACTCAAGGCCTGAACGGCAGCTGCAAACAGCTCGTGAGGAAACATGCTCAGTTCCAACTTAACATGAACTGCTTCACACTGGCAGTGGTGGGGGAGGCTGGCTTCCAAACTTGCACTACTGGGTTCCTGCAGCATGCACGGTGAAGATCACGATTAGCATGCAAGTGAGGGAGGGAGGGAGTATCCTACAAGTCTCGCCTGGCTGGAGCTGTGGGTTCTTAGACATGTTCACTATCCGTGTAATCGTGAGACAGCATGCCCCTCGCCTGGCATTCCGCTGACTTCAGCAATGCCAACTCCACATTTAGCTCGATTTCCTTTTCCACATCCTCCCAAATGATGTCTATCACAGACTCGTAGCAGCCTTTGACGCAGTCCCACATATCTGGATCTGCAGTGGCTCGTTCCTTCATGAGCTTGCGCAGTTTCTGCATGAATTCAGCTCGAAGTGGTGCCGAGGTCTCCAGAAGCTTCAGCTTTGCATGTTCTCTCAAAAGCGATGTTTCTTTCGTGTGCTTGCCCAAATGCTTCTCAAAGGAGTTAAGACGCCCAGCAACTCGCTTGTCAAACTTGTTCGTCAGCCTTGCAGAGCTTGACGTCGTGTGAGCCTGAAGCAATGTTCGAGTTGCCAATGCCAAATGACGACTCTTCTTCACGAGTCTGTGCTTCATGTCGGCCCAGAACAAGTTCTGGACCGCCTTGCCAACGATGCGCTTTTGGGGGGGAGAGTCGGTGTCGCTGGACTCTGCATCGGATTCCACCACACCCTCTTCCGACATGCTGATGGCTCAAAATGGGGCACTGGAAAGGAAGGGCAAGTGGAAGGTTTCACTTCGGAAGGGCTCTCCTAACAAATGCTCTGAGAAATTGCTTCTGAGGTGCAGTTGAACACATGTCCCAAAGGGTTTCCTGCACTGCTTTTGTGGAAGTATCCTGAACATGGGATGGCAGCTGATTTTCAGTCTTGCGTCTTGCGTAGCACAAAAAACGCCGATGCCAGCACAAGCTCGCCGATCGCCACTGCAATGCTCTTTTTCTGACTTGCGAAGTCGGCTCAAGATCACAGGGCTTCGTTTCCCTCGCGGAAACTGCTGCTGTAGCAATGCTTTCAGGTTTAGCTGCGGCTAAAGTTGCCAAAGAATATGGCGTCGTGGGAATGGGAATGTTTGCGATCGTCGGCATGCTGTTCTACGAATCTCAAATGCTGGAACATCCGCGGCCCAGCAGCTCACACATCTTCTGCTGCTTCTCCTGAGGCACCCCAAGCTATTGCATTCACAAATGTTATAGCACGACACACTGTGAAAGTGTTTGTAAAGCCCGGCCAGGCTTTCGAACTTGCTTTTACCCGATGCCGGTCTAGCTGCTATGCGTTGTCAGACTTGCCAGGAGACTACTTTCATCAGTTTCGGCTGCGCCGTTGCTAGTTCCAGTGCTGCTGACCCCTCCCCCCCACCAGTACTTCTACTGGGCAGGCAGCAGTGCTACGGTCTTGATGCCAGGCCTCCTGAGTCATCTTGTCGAACTCGTCGTTTTTTGCCTTCTGTTTTTCAATTTCCTTTGCAAGCTTGGACATCTGCTTATACTTCGGATCATCTGGATCTACGAGGGTGGACTCTCCGATGTCAACAGGCTGCCAGTCTTCGCTGATGGACTCTTCTGTCACGATCTCACCCGGCATGGACTGCTGTGTGGGCAAGTTTTGATCACCGCCGGAACTTGATGCACGCTTTGCCCACGCAACATCTGGCATAGTAAGCAGCGCCATGCCTCCGAGGACGTCGCGCCGCCCCGGTCGCCCAACGTCTGCCACCAGATTCTTCACCGGCTGCGGGTCAAGGAAGCTCGGAGCGATCTTCCATCCGCAGAAAAGTGCCGACAGCAGCAGCACGCCCTTTCTGGAGCGTCTCTGCATCCGAAGCCACACTGCCTTCAGAAGAAGTTCCCTGGTGTTTGGTCCGAGCCCAAGCTGCGACAGCAAGCGGAAACACTTTGATTTCCGGACGGAGCTGGACCTAAACATCTAACACCCGTGGCACTCGAGAACCTGTTTTCCCACACAGCAGCGCATGGTACCGTGGAGACAAGCTTCGAGCACGTTGCTGTGCTCCACTGCCTTGATGCTCTCTCCATGTCTTCATCCTACACTTCCGCTCCCCTTGTGCTGGCCTCAGGCTGAAAGTTGGCGCAGCTGGCTGGGCAAGTCTGGGTCCAGCACTTCGCGACTCTTCCACGCCACGAACTTTTTGCTGCATTGCGTTGTCCAGGAACCTCTTCAGCTGCAGGATGCTCCAGGCCAGCACCTCCTGAAAAGAAGCCTTTCACAACTTGCTTTCACCTGGGCACTGCACGATCGATCTGCTCGAGCGCTGCTGCAGAATCGCCACTATGGAGTCCATGCGCTGTAACGCTCACTGGTCGCGCATCGCTCAAGCGACTCGAGCGTGCAAAGCGCCACGAGGGCCTCTTGTCGGACCTCCATCTCTTTGTCGTCCAGGCGTTTTCGTAAAGCAGACATGGCCTTCTCATTGCGAGTGGCCATCGAAGCAAGTACTCGGATCGCAGATTGCCTTGTTCCAGAGTTCAGGTTCTCGAGGTACGGCAAGGTTACATCGCAAACTCCATTGCTGTCGCTGTTTCTGCAAAGCAGTTCTACAGCCGCCGCTCTCACATGCCACTGCTCATGTGCAAGGTGTTTGGCCACTGTCTCCAAGAGAAACTGCTGCGTCGGTATGCTTCCAAGCACATCCACGGCCTCCTCCCGCACATCGGCACTGTCGTCCTCACCGGATGACAGCTTTGTATGCATGTAAGCAGTAGACTGAAACTCACCTGATTTTCGAGAAGGAAAAGGCTGCTTGGAGTGTTCGTCCCTCGCCTCCAAACTGCTGCAGAGAGCAGCTATGGCTTCGAGGCTGCCTTGTTCTGCAAGACCACGTAAAGCCTGTATGGCAGAGATCGACACAAAGGAGCCGGAAGCCTTCGGGACCGAGAAGAGAGTACCAGTACAAAGGCTCCTTCAGGTATTCGGTATTCATGAATCGTGGCATGGACGCAGTGGTGCAGCGTGGTGTCCCGCATCCCGTCCTGCAAGTGCCTCTGCGCACAGATAGCACGTTCAATGCGGCAGAAATATTGCTTGGAAGGCCTGGACAGGTTGTCCTGTCACCTGGACATTCTTGGATCTAGGCCCTGTTGCTGAGGGGCATGCAGTGACATGTGAGTAAGATGAATACAGACTTAGCCATTCATCATTTATGACATGCTGGGCGTCGCATGACCTGTCTAAATTCAATGGGTGAAACCTTCTGTTCATCCCAATCCCATGCTGCTCCATCTTATCCAACAGCATGCTCGAAACCACTACCCCTTCCTGCGAAGCCTCGCCTGTCAAAGCTTCTGGATGTTCAACGGCCGTCTCCAAGATAATGAAGACGGCTTTTGCAATGCCTGCACTTTGATGACTCGCAAGCGGACCATTTTTCATGAGTAGCAAACTGCTAGAAACTGAGGATGGCAAATCAGGACCGGCTGGGTGCTAGACTGATTTGTGGTGCAATGGGGTTGTTGCATTTTTCAAGAAGCAATTGAAAGTCTTTGTTCCTCGGAAGTCGGTCAAGCTGAGCAAGCTTCTCATTGCGAGAAAGCAGAACCGTGCAGTGCGCTACCCTGAACTAGTTTGTAGTGCACAAGGTTTGTTGCATCCTTCAGGATACTGTTGCCCGGCAGTCGGACAAGCTGAACAAGTTTCTCGGTGTGAGAAAGCAGTGTTCAAGAAGCCATTCAATGATTCTGTTCCCTGGGAGTCGGAGAACTGCGAAAGGCTTAGGATCAAGTTGGGATTTGGCTTCGGCTTGACATGCGTGGCCAAGTGACTGGAGGCATGGTGGATGGTTTCGCACCTTGTGCAGTCCTGGCCATTAATTAGCAATTGTAGATCCTGTTGTCTTCTAGATCCTCGCATCTCCTGAATTATGCGAGCTAATAACGCCTAGTCATTCTGGTCCCTTGCTACATCCGTGTCAACAGAAGCCTTGAAGCTACGCCGCTATGCAGCAGGCGCCGACCTAGCCTTCCTCTGCCCAGTGTTGTCGAAGGCGCTGTAGGAGCTCTTGCACACGCCCAGTGTGACCGTGCTCTTCGGCTTCGTTTGGAAACGAGAGGCTCTCCACATCGGTTTCAAGATGGGCATCGAAAGCATGCGAGATGTCCCGAGATGAAACAGACAGCAGCTGCCTCGCTTTGGCGATCTGTTCACTCGCTTGTAATTCCTGATCCACGTCAGCCACACACATGGCCAATGCCATGCTTGCCAGGGGATGTGCCTGTGCCTGCGCTCCTTGCCCCAGAACGTCCACGCCGGCCTTCCGACAACTTGGCGACAGGCTTTTCAGCGCCTGCACTGCAGCTACAATCGCATCTCGATCGCCCAGCTTGGCCAGCGCGGCGAGGATTTCCAATCCTGTTTCTCTTTTCGGATCATCACCCTCCAGCCACAAGGCTGCACTGCACACCACTCGCCTATGCCAGCGTCGAGCAGCATCTCTAACGTGCAAGGATGCGTCTTCTAAGCACCCTCGTAGTGCAATTGCCGCGTCTCTGCTGCCACGCAAAGCGCCTGGGATTCAAATGAGACAGAATGAGGGAAAAATGTGTGATGTTCATGCTACCTCGACGGGGCCCCGAGCAAGGCATGTGCGTGTAGCGAAATGCAACCGCATTGCCAGTGCCTAAGACCTCCACAGCACCTTTGCGGACGAAGAACCTTGCAGGTCGTTTACGCAAGGTTCGCAGATGGACAAAGCAATGCCTTTGTTATCCACAGAACTACTGTAAATCTTGAAGAAAGTGTTTTCACAGTCTTGCTTGGCCATGCAACCGATGATCTCGTAGATGTCCCAGTGCAGCATTCAAAGCATCACCGGAACGCTGGCCAGCGCAACTGCGCCCCAGAATTTGAACTGCTAAGTACCTGATCAAGTCCCAGAACCGTTACAATGCGCAACATGAAAACCATTGGTAGATCAGAATGTCCTGCCTAACATGCTGTCTCGCATCATCCAGCCATGTATTGGCGATCATGATAGGCGCCATATTTCCGGAAACACCCAGCTGCGACAGCACCTTTTGCAACTCTTGCAGCAGAGGACTTGGGGCTCACGCTAGTGTCGCACTTTGAAAGCAGAACTTTCAGGCGCCTCCGCAGCAGCCACCCTGGCACGATCTGGACTGCGAAGAGTGGCATCTAAACATATCGTAAAGATCAAGCAAACAAGCACCTGAACATGCTGCAAAACCAGCGTGAGAGAGACAACAGGACGGCAAACAAAAGACAAAGACAAACGAACCAAGAAAGGAAGAGCGGACAGGCGTGAGTGGGTGGAGGTTTGCACCAAGGCATTTTCCAAGATCAAGCCCTCCAGCATCAATGCCAAAAGTCCTTCATGAAGGCACGCATCTTTGTTCGGCCGTGTACACTGATGTCTAGACTCTAGACATATTTGATATGCGTGAGTGCGTGCATGTGTATGTAGATAGATAGATAAACGGATTGACTGATAGGTTGATTGATATATTGATAGATTGATTGCCCGATTGGTACATAGATTGATAGACAGACAGATACACATAGGTGTGTGTGTGCACACACATAGGCACATGTGTATACCTATGTACACACACATTCACATACATACATGTCTATATATATATATGTGCATATACGTACATACATACATGCATACATACATATACACATACATACATACATACATACGAACATACGAACATATATGGTTGTGCGCTGTGGGTTCTCGGACCCCCCCCCCTCCCCCTAGAAGCGTGCCGGCAGGGGGGGGTGGAGAATACACCATGACATCCATAGTACATGACAGGTATGTGAGGGAAAACTATCCCGTGCCACAGGAGGGGGGTTGGGAGTTAGAATGGCCATACATTCACAAAGACATGGTGTGTGTGTGTATGGTGGGGAAACCATCCTGTTCCACAAGGGGGGGGG
>BGNK01003889.1:540-16610 GCA_003297005.1 Symbiodinium sp. clade A Y106
TGCCAGAAATGCAGACTAGGTCTACGAAGCTTGCGTACCGGCAGCTAAGCATGAGTGCTCAGGCGGGCCACGAGGAGAAGTATGACAAAGACCTGACAAACCAGGATGAGACGCATGGCTGGGGCAAAGCGACCCAGGAGGACAATGCGGTTTGCTGCCGCTGTCACAGGGCGAATGGGATGAAACTACCCGACACCCGGAAGTTGAACCCGCCGTGCTATTCTGGATGTTACGAAGTCCCTATGAGCTATAGCTCCAGTTGTGGCAGCTGGGCCTCACTGGTGCATTCTTGCAGATGGCGCCCGCATCACAAAGTACATAGAATGCTACTGTACTCGACATTGTCTGACTGAAGTCCTACACCCTCAACCACAGTAACCAATGTACCCTAACAGTGNACGTCTTGAGGTGGTGTTCAGGGTCACAGTGCTAAACTTAAGGTGTTGTGATGCGAGTATGTGTGTAGCGCTTCTTGCAACTTTGCAGAATCGGATAGCTTTCAGGGCCATTCACCCTAAGGCTCCGGTTACCTAAATAGTAGGTTACTAACCATATATTATATACCCCAGTAACCTACTATTTGGGTAACTGGAGCCCTAGGGTCAAAGAACCTCATCCAAGTGGCATGGCCACGCCANGGCTCCGGTTACCTAAATAGTAGGTTACTAACCATATATTATATACCCCAGTAACCTACTATTTGGGTAACTGGAGCCCTAGGGTCAAAGAACCTCATCCAAGTGGCATGGCCACGCCAAGCTCCAGAGCCCTCTCTGGTTGACCCCCTAAACCCTAAACCCCTAACTAAACCCCTAAACCCTTAAACCCTAAACCCTAAACCCCTAACTAAACCCCTAAACCCTTAAACCCTAAACCCTTGAAGGTGATGAAGCACATGAAGATCTCTGCCTCATTAGACAAGGGGACTCCTAACATGGAGAAGTGGCGGCCGGCTCAGTTCACTTTCCTTCCGCGCACGCATCATATTATAGTAATAGTCTTCTATACCAGAAATCCTAAACCCTAAACCCTTACATTGTGATATCTTATGGGTATACTATAGTACCTTGTAGTATTATACTATACCAGATCATAGTACATTGTGATATGTTATGGGCACACTATAGCACCTTTTAGTACACAGGTCTTAACAGCACCCAACTGGGGTGCACAACTGAAGTAAAGGACGGTGGAGGGTCTGTCCTCTGCGGTTTAGGGATGTTTATGGAGAACCTTGTAAATGTAAATATAGGAGCCTCAACAATACTATTCTAGCTATTAAGGTCCCTACATCAACCATAAACCCCAACTAACTCGCGGTGTCTCGAGTAGACCGAGGAACACCCGGGTGAAGAAGGAGATGAACGACTGGTTGGCCCTGTACCGGCGGCAGAATCTGTCCGTGGGAAGGCCTTCCTCCTAGCTGTAGGGTGTCAAGAGGCTAGGGGTTTAGGGTTCAGGGTTCTAAGATTTAGGATTTTAATTTAGGGTTTAGGGGTGGTCTATGGTAGGCTAAATGCAAGGGCTTGAACCAGCAGTAATCGTCCCCCGTGCAGTCCGCATAAAGTTTAGTGTAATATACCCCCCCCAAATAAAAACCCATCATGATCATTGAGGCTCTATAGTAGCTAAGCCGTAAACCTTAAGTTGTATTATAGACCCTCTTCCCCAAAGAACCCGAAACAAACACTTGGAACACAGAAGCACGCACTAACTCCCAATGAAATTGTATCCTTGACCCTCAACATTCACTTACATCTTCTGCCCCACAGCTCAGCCAAACCCTGTACCCTAAATCACTAAAGTTCAAAGATGAAGCCCTGATCCCTAATCGTAGCATGGCAGCACCGAAACCGGAGTAATTGCCGATACTATTTTTTCAGGACCGTGCTTATAAGTATACGGTATATAGCATACCCCCGAATCCCAGTGTGCTTTTACGGTCCCAATACCAACTAGAGGCTATGGAGGAGGCTTTGGATGCCGCATGACCTCTGTGAAATGCCTTCTAGTCATAGAGCCGAGAAGCTTCAGGGTTGAGGGTTCAAGGTTTATCGGGTCAGGAACGATTAGGGTGTAGGGTTTCGGGTATATGGGGCTTTTGGGCCAAGCCAAGGGAACTAGTTGACAACAGACATCGCCAACGTCTTCCCCATTAACCTGTTCGAGTGTATTTGAACCTCTCCCTCAGCTGAAAATCGAACCGATGTAGGGTTTGAGGACTATTATAGGGGTCTAAATAATTACCAATACTATTTTGGAGGTTCCTTATTACACTTATAGTATAATGGGCCCCAGAACCCTATTCTAATTACGTCGGAGATCCTATCCGTGCCCTGACGCCTAAACTCTAGACTTTACAGAAGCCCTTGAACCCTGAAACTCCAAAGCCCCAACGCAGAGGTAGCTACTATTCCGCCCTCTCCAGTAACTCTAGTAAACCTTGTAATGCCCTTCTGATAACCCTTATAGCGCACGTGAGGTTGTATAACGAGGGGGGTTCTTGTAGATTAGTCTAGGATGCCCCTTGTGTTGTTCAGCCTGTAAAACGATAAGAAGTAAAATAAAACGATAATGTTNTAACCCTTATAGCGCACGTGAGGTTGTATAACGAGGGGGGTTCTTGTAGATTAGTCTAGGATGCCCCTTGTGTTGTTCAGCCTGTAAAACGATAAGAAGTAAAATAAAACGATAATGTTGAATGTATGTTACATGAGTACTATGACTAGTCCTATCACGACTACCACTACCTACGGTTTACGGCTACTGCTGCTACTGCTCCTACTGAACTTGCTACTGCTACTGCTATTGCTACTGCTATTGCTTCGTGTAGACTGAGGCTTTCAAGCCTGCATTTGCACAAACTGAGGCTCGCTGAGGCTTGAGAGGCTGTGCTTGTACAAACTGAGGCTTGAGAGACTGTACTTGCTTGTGCAAGCTGCACCGCTGCAAACTGAGACGTCAAGACTTGCTANCTCGCTGAGGCTTGAGAGGCTGTGCTTGTACAAACTGAGGCTTGAGAGACTGTACTTGCTTGTGCAAGCTGCACCGCTGCAAACTGAGACGTCAAGACTTGCTACATGAAACCTCCAAAGTTCGCGGCAAGTTGAGTGTCCAAAACGATAACAAAACAATAACAAAAACGATAACTTTTGTTTGACAGAGGTGCCTTTCGAAGGACATGAGCCATCCGGTACCCGTGCCAGCTAGCAAGTTGAGGTGTTGTTCACCTGTTCTTGAGACCTGTGAACCTTTTGGAATCGNTTGTTTGACAGAGGTGCCTTTCGAAGGACATGAGCCATCCGGTACCCGTGCCAGCTAGCAAGTTGAGGTGTTGTTCACCTGTTCTTGAGACCTGTGAACCTTTTGGAATCGCAATTGTAAATTGCAGATGGGTTGTAAGATCTTGCCAGCCACCAAGAGCCAGGCTTGTGCCCCATACTTGTCATAAGTGATAATCCTTGATACCCTGTAAAACGATAAGAAGTAAAAAACGATAACCCAGTTTGGGGATAAGGGATTCATACCGGGGTTGTTATACAACCTCACGTGGTAGTAGCCCTTGCAGAAGCCCAGAGAGCCCAATACCCCTCGATTCAGGAATCTGTCTGAAGTCACAATCTGAAGCCCCTTGTTCATTTATGGTACTATAGGGGCCTAAATAATTACCTATACTATTCTGGGGGTTCCTTAATTATTATACCTATAGTATAATGGGCCCCAAAACCCTATTCCAATTATTCAGGCCCCTACAAAGTATATTCCTTGATCAATGCATAGAGGCCTCCTCATAGTTACAGTATAATGGGCCCCAAAACCCTATTCTAATTATTCAGGCCCCTATATAGAACCCTACTATAGATCCCTTATAGACCCCTTCAAAGGAACCCTTTAAAGGATTCCTATTCTAGTTACTAAGGCAGGCCCCTATATAGTATATTCCTTGCTCTTTTTNGGCCCCTATATAGAACCCTACTATAGATCCCTTATAGACCCCTTCAAAGGAACCCTTTAAAGGATTCCTATTCTAGTTACTAAGGCAGGCCCCTATATAGTATATTCCTTGCTCTTTTTACGTAGCAAGGCCTCCCCTGCCCGGGAGCCTCCCAGCCGCCTAGAGCCCCTAAAGCCCCTAAAGCCCCTAAGCCCTAAACCCTAAACCCCCCCCTAAACCCTAAGCCCTAAACCCCCCCCAAACCCTAAACCCTAAACCCCCCCCTAAACCCTAAACCCCTAAAGCCCCTAAACCGAACCGCAGGCAGAGCTACTACTCGCTCTACTCGGCCATCAACACTTTGGCCCGGGCCGTGGTCGGCTACTGCAATTTTAGGGTTTAGGGGCTTTAGGGGTTTAGGGTTTTAGGGTTTAGGGTTTTGGGTTTTGGGTTTTTTACCCCAGGGCTCCAGTTGCCAGATGGGAGTTTCCGCAAATACGGGGTACCTTATTCTGGGGTCCTTGTAATAAGGATCCTCTATATTAGGGTCCCCTATTTTCGGAAACTCCCATTTTACCCCAGGGCTCCAGTTACCTAGATAGAAGTTTACTAAGCAGAAATAATTATACCTATAGTCTCCATTGTAGTTCCTTGTTTTGGTTAACCAGTTTTATGGTTAGGATCCTATAGTAGAGATTTGGGTTAACCAAAAAAAGGAACTACAATGGAGACTATAGGTATACCCCAGTAACCTACTATTTAGGTAGGTGGAGCCCTAGGGCAAGGCAGCTGAAGGGTTCCGGGGTTAGGAGCTTCGGGAATAACGGCTTTAAGTGTCTAGAGTTTCTGGGTTACGGGTTTAGGTTTATGGGTTACGGGTTTAGGATGGTTTAGTCAGGGTTTTGCGGTTAAGGGTTTAGCGTTTAGAGGCGATTCTAGGACTCGGAAGACTTTGTATATAATCGTAGCCTCACAGTGGTATTGTTTTGTAGGGCTGTTCAAGACAATAACAGTATAATAAGCTCCAAAACTCTCTATATTCATTCCAACAGAACCCTGCATACTGTTCAGTTCATATGGTAAACCTGCTATGCTGCCAGAGTTCCTCCTTTGACATGGCGTCCGCAAGACCATGCACGATGTACAGTAGCATGGACAGTAAACTATGTACTTCAACAGAGTCATCAATGGGAACAAGAAGTGCATATGATCGACAAATCGTGACACCTAGTGCAACTAAGAGCACAGAAGACGAACAGGAGGAATGTAGCAAGGCCGTAAGTACCAGTAGCCGCCGTCATCCGAACCAGATGGAGACTTCAGGGGTGCATAGTAGTTTGGGGTTTCATTTGGCATGAGCTCAGGACTTGAGGACGCAAGTTTAGCATTGGACTCAAGGCTTAGCTGAATTTCGTGCAGCCATGACCCCTCGAACTTGACACAAAGGGCATTTCTGCTTAAAGTCGAACCCAGGAAGAGCATAAGCCCCGTCTCACCCTCAGCCGCTGCAGGCCTCGCATTTCACCTCCTACGGCCCCAAGTTTCCGCGAACGCCTCGGCATGGAGCTTGTGTGAATCATCGTGGAATGAGTCTACGGCCTCCAGGGTAGCGGGTGCTTCCTGTACCGCACCATCTTCACTTCAAGTGGATTTCAAGGACCTTGCATCTTGCTAGATCCAACTTCGTGCATGACTGCACATCATAGTTGAAAGAACACATGGCAGACGGAAATGCATCCAGAAGAAGATCTCAGAGATTCTGTGCCAGTCCGTGCTTTTTTATAGTACTTAAACAGGCCCAAACCCAATTCTACGTAGTAGGGCCCCTAAACTAGGCAAGTCATCTGGCATTGTTTGCTTCTGGCATAACCTTGCAGGAGACTTGGTTAAATGCAGGTGTAGTACGATATCATAGTTCTTGCCAGTGCTGTGGAATCATGAAGAGATGCGCATGTACATACACAACACATATAGGTGTAGTCATATATGTATATATGCACAGGCATGTGTATATCTATACACACACATACATACATACGTGTGTTCAGGAGACGCATTGAAGAGGGCTCCTAGGTAAGTGAGCCTGAATTCTCGGTGTTGCATTATCAAGAGCCTGCGGAAGCCTTAACCTTCTCCTGCTCTTGGACAGTTTAAGAAATATAATTAATTAAAGGCCTCAATAATTTCCTACATTATTTTGGGGGCTCCTTATTATAAATATAATATAATAATGGGCGCCAAAACCCTATTCTATTTATCAAGGCCCCTACATGATAGAACCCTACTATAGATCCCTTCTAGACAGCTTTAAGGAACCCTTTAAAGCCCCTATATTATAGAGTGTAGGGCTTCGAGTCTTGAGGTGATATATAGTTTGGATTTTACCGATTGTTAAGCCCCGCTGTNATAGATCCCTTCTAGACAGCTTTAAGGAACCCTTTAAAGCCCCTATATTATAGAGTGTAGGGCTTCGAGTCTTGAGGTGATATATAGTTTGGATTTTACCGATTGTTAAGCCCCGCTGTCAAGTAAAGTCGGAAGTTCAACGATTTTTAGGGTTTGGGGTTTTAGGGCTTAGGGTTTAGGGTCTTTACAGAAACATTGGGTGTGGCATTTGGCTTTCTGTGGGCATTTTCGCTCGTCGCTGACATACGGCTGATGATATAAGTCCTGCATTACCTTAGTGACCCTAGACTATGGGAGTTATGGTATATTCCGTATTATGGGTAATGCAGGATTTTTTTGTCAACCGGATGGCACTGCCGAGACCTTGTAGTCAGCTCGGAAAGAGTGGACCTTGCGGGCTCAAATGCACTGACAAGGTGTAGTCTGAAATGGACCAGCACCCACTTCCCATATCCGAATCCGACACTTCACGCCTTACTTCCTTCTCATCCTTACATAGCCAAGTTCATTGGATTCATATAGGGTATAAGGAACTACCAATACGATTTTTGTTTGGGGNCACTTCCCATATCCGAATCCGACACTTCACGCCTTACTTCCTTCTCATCCTTACATAGCCAAGTTCATTGGATTCATATAGGGTATAAGGAACTACCAATACGATTTTTGTTTGGGGGGGGGTCCTTAAACTAAACCCTGAACCACCAAACCCTACCTACAGTCTCCATTGTAGCTCCTGTTTTTGGTTAACCAAAATCTATATTATAGGATCCTAACCATAAACTTGGTTAACCAAAAAAGGAGCTACAGTGAACCCCAGACAGTTGGAACATAGATTTAGGATGATTCATGCTGGGATTCCCTATACTTTACTTTAAGGGCAGGAGGCTAATGATGTTCCAACTTTCTGGCTTCTACTGTAAACTTTAAGAGTTTTGGGCTTAGGGAAGGGTTCGCTGTAACGGATCTTTGATGGTATCCTTTAAAGGGGATCCTCTAATCTAGGGGTTTTCAAGGGTTTTGGAGACTGCAGGTAGCGTCAAGAAATATCAGAGCTCAGGTTCCCAAACAAGCGAAGGCCTCGCTTCTATGAGCTCTGCAACCAGGTCGAGAAGTGCACCCGGCGCAGTTCTAGAAATGCACAGCAGTATTTTCATTACTATTCTTATTGTTTTTGTTACTATTATTGTTGCGATAGATATTTCTATTACTACTATTATGCAGTTTTTGCAACAGCAACGACGACAACAGTCACGTCGATGACAGCTGACAGCGCAGGCGATAGCAATGGCAGTTTGTAATGACACTGACCCTGAATGTTTGATGTTCGCGGTGTTGACGAACAATTACTCTTCGATGTGATGTTGATGCTGATGCCTTAACCAGGATCAGAATCATCGGCATCGTCATCGTCGTCATCAAAACTTTACCGCAAACCATCGAGGCACTCAGTGCCAAGACTGCCTACGGCTTGAGCGAGCGCGTGTCCTTCACCTCATTCTTCCTACTGCGACTGCCATTGCCAGCAAAAGCAGCAGCAGCAGTAGTAGTCGTCGTCGCAACAGCAGTAGTAGTAGTTGATGTTGGAGTAGGAGTAATGGCAGTCTGCTTCTACTGAAGAGAGTTGTATCCGTTTTGGATTCAGTGCTCCAGGGGATTTGTCTCAGCTAGTTTACTTGCATGTTGCAACAGAGGCAGCACTGTTGACACGTCTAGTGAACCCTTCGTAGCTCAGCCCGTGTTCTGCCTGGCTCCTGAGCTGGGCTGTTGGGGTTTCAGGGTTTACGGTGTGTGCTTGCACGCTGCTGTTTCAGCTCAAGAACCCGTGAAACCCCCCTTCCGGTACTGAACCACATACGTGCCACCTGGCGGCAAGTAGGTGAGGCCTGAATCGCCGAAACACAGGCCGGTCTGGCCTCNTCAAGAACCCGTGAAACCCCCCTTCCGGTACTGAACCACATACGTGCCACCTGGCGGCAAGTAGGTGAGGCCTGAATCGCCGAAACACAGGCCGGTCTGGCCTCAGCAAAACCAACGGGTGCCTTGAGCTTTTCTGTCATTGCTGCTGCATCTTAGTGTTCCCCGAAAGGGTTCATGTACCCAACTAGTATATCCGTCAAACTGGCATTAAAGTAGACCCTAGGTAAGTACTGTGTGGNTCTGTCATTGCTGCTGCATCTTAGTGTTCCCCGAAAGGGTTCATGTACCCAACTAGTATATCCGTCAAACTGGCATTAAAGTAGACCCTAGGTAAGTACTGTGTGGGACCAATGTACATACTATTTGGGTACATGCACCCTTAGTGTTAGATATCATAAGACGAACAGTAACAATAGTAGCAATAATAATAGCTAGTAACAAGGCTAGTAAGATAGTAACAGTAATATGAGTAATAATAAGCATGGTAAATAATATTGGAAGATTATATAAATAAACCCTGCATTACACATAATAAGGAATACCATGAAGCCCAGATATTCCTTATTATTATGGGTAATGCAGGATTTGCATCATCAATCNCATGGTAAATAATATTGGAAGATTATATAAATAAACCCTGCATTACACATAATAAGGAATACCATGAAGCCCAGATATTCCTTATTATTATGGGTAATGCAGGATTTGCATCATCAATCGTATCACTTGTAGTGTTATTTTCAAATCCAGTCTCCCCAGCCAGGGAGGACTTCGAGCATCGTCCTTCCCGCGACCAGACTCTCGATAAAGCCGCAGTATACGTTTGTGTATATGACTATGTGTATGTATGTATGTGGTAGTTGATCTAAAGGTCCTTGCGGCACAGTTTATATGAAAGACAACTGCGCAAGCTAAATATGCCTTCGCAAAAGATCCGTGATGGTGCCGCGAAAGTTACCTTTTTCCGGGCGAAAGTTTCAATTTTTAGCTTACTTGCCGTGGTACTGATATTACTATTANAACTGCGCAAGCTAAATATGCCTTCGCAAAAGATCCGTGATGGTGCCGCGAAAGTTACCTTTTTCCGGGCGAAAGTTTCAATTTTTAGCTTACTTGCCGTGGTACTGATATTACTATTACTACTATTGTTGCTACTAGTTTTGTGAATACTATTATTTTGTTTACAATTACATATTACTACTAGTACTACCAGTACTACTAGTACCGCTAGTACTACCAGTACTACTAGTACTACAGTACAACTGCTGCTACTACTGCTTCTACTACTGCTGCTGCTACTACTACTACTGCTGCTACTGCTCCTGCTAATGCTGCAGCTACTGCGGCTGCTGCTACTGCTACTGATACTGATACTGCTACTGCTACTGCTGCATCTACTCCTGCTGCTGCCCGTGCAGGGTCTAGCGCGTAAGTTCCGGGTAAGTCTCGCTAAAGTCGACGTGGCCAGACGTAGGCAAGGGGTCATAGTACACAGTTCAACAATCTAGCCGCCAAGACGGCTTTGTTAAGAATCGCCCCTTAAGACGGCCTTTTCCAGCCATTTCCGACTACTGTAGCTTTCACGCAGCCCTGACCCCTAGGAAGCCTCCCAGAAGCTCTTGATTATAATGCNAAGACGGCTTTGTTAAGAATCGCCCCTTAAGACGGCCTTTTCCAGCCATTTCCGACTACTGTAGCTTTCACGCAGCCCTGACCCCTAGGAAGCCTCCCAGAAGCTCTTGATTATAATGCCGCAGAAGCTTGCCATCTAGAAGCTCGTAGGAAGCTTTGCGCAGTCATTTCGGGCTTATAATTCGGTGTTCTAACCTGCAAGGGTATGTAAATATGCCTCCGCAAGAGTTCCGAATGGTGTTGCGAAAGTTATTCTTTTCTAGCGAAGAACGACACTCCGGGTCAACAACCATATATGTATGCATGCATGTATGTATGTATGTACATACGTACATATGTGTGTATATGTGTATATGTATATGTACATATGTATATACGTGTAGTTATATGTATGTATATGTATAGGTTTATTTAGCTGGATCTCCCCGCAACACTCCAAGAGTAGGTCTTCTACTTGGCAGTGCTCAGGTTTTTGCTCGGAGATGGCTGTGTTGGTGCAAGCATCGGCCGAGTCCCTGCCAGCTGACACCACCCAGGACTTCCGGAAGGGCGGTAGGGGTTTGGGGTTTTCGGTTTACGGAGCCCTATTTGGGCACATGGAGCCTCAGGGGCATCAAAAAGGGGCTATTCGGGAGCCTAGAGGCGATGGGCGTGGGAGTAGGAGAGCTGTGGATTCCTTTGCTGCCTCGGAGTTCAGGGTTGAGGGGTCGAGGGGTTTCGGGGTTTCGGGGTTTGGGGGTTTAGGGGTTAGGGGTTTGGGGTTTAGGGTTTAGGGTTTAGGGGTGTAGGGGTTTAGGGTTTAGGGGTTTGGGGTTTAGGGGTTTAGGGGTTTAGGGGTTGAGGGTTTAGGGGTCGAGGGGTTTAGGGGTTTAGGGTTTGGGGGTGTAGGGGTTTAGGGTTTAGGGTACACTTCGGAGCAACCATTACAGACAAACTGAGACTAGTAACCAACGCACAGACACAAAAGGACAGTGGTCCGGTTCCGTTTATATGTTTGTATATAGATATACGCACATATACATATGCCTGTGTATATATATAAGCTTTATGTGGATAGTACACATGTATATATAAATGTCTGGACTGATTGTCTAATATGTGCTTCTTCAGGACTGGCTTTTCTCCGCGGCTGTGGCGGGAGTTGCTCTTACGGATCCTCATCTTCACCCAAAGGGTCCTAGATACTGTTATACGGGATACTGCCCCAAATCGTTCGAGTAATTCCTACTACAGAAACGTTACATTCAACAAACTAGGTACTTAGAACCCTCATCTGCATCAAAGCGCTCCGAGGGTGGGATGAAGGTAGGTGGGGTGATCTCAAAAAATATGTCATATATACTTAGATCCCAGTTTTGGGTTCTTAAAGTCTAGTAGGAATCGGAAAGTTCAACCTTAAAATTTTATTCTTGTGGCTTATTGGGGGAGTAAGTATAACGGATCCTTAATCGTACCTACCTTCATCCCACCTTTTGAGGCTTCCATATTCCGAGAGCCAGAGAGACCTCTCTGAGGGCTTACGGTTTAGAGGCTTAGGTTCAGGCCTTTAGGGTTTAGGGTCTTAGGGTTCTGGTTTAGGGCTTTAGGTTTAGGGCTTGGGGTTTAGAGTTGTAGGATTTCAAAGTGTAGGAGTTTAGGATTTAGGTTTAGAGTGTGGGGCTCTTTAGGCTTTAGGGATGTTTAGGGTTTGGTTCAGAGTTTAGGATTTAGGGTTTTCGGGTTTAGGGTCTCTTGTTGTGGCATGCTAGGCCGGGATGCAAGAGTTTCGACCATGAGACTTGAACGTCCGAAAACCCCATGCCTCCATCGAGTCATGCAGGCCAGGGTTCTATTGCGAAGAAGAGTCTAAACCCTAAGCCCCAAACCCCTGAAACACTCTGCCTACAAGGTATTCTGACTGTAGCAAGGAGGAAAAGGGCCCTCAAAAAAAAAAACTAAAACATAGCTTCACATCCGAGGTGTGGCTCGTCGAACGCCAGCTCGCAGGCCCGATGTCCAGCTTCGATGGTTGGCTGATTGGTTTTGGAATCCTGGGTTTGGGCNTTCACATCCGAGGTGTGGCTCGTCGAACGCCAGCTCGCAGGCCCGATGTCCAGCTTCGATGGTTGGCTGATTGGTTTTGGAATCCTGGGTTTGGGCTTTAGGGGTTTAGGGGTTTAGGGTTTAGGGGTTTGGGGGTTAGGGTTTGGGATGTAGGGTTTAGCGTTTGGGGTTTGGGGTTTATAGGGCCTGGGGTTGATGGTTCGGGGTTTTGGGCAAGATTCCACCGAGAGCATGAGCATGAGCTTCAGCTCGAGCTTGACAACGGCGCGGTGAAGTTCGTCCGTAGTTTGAGTGCCAAGTAAACTCGAAGTCCAAAGCCGGAGACCCCATAAAACCTTCCTTTTTAGGGTTCTCTGTCATGATTTCCTTATCTAAGTCCTTAAAAAGGTAGGCTATTTGGGTTAAGGTAAACCCGGAACCCTAAACTCAAACCCTGCTCCGCATGGTTTCTGTTGTAAAGAAGCTGGCTTCCCAGCTTACACCTCCTGGAGCTGTGAGAAGGCGTCATCATCATCCGTGAATTATAGTACACGGGGTCTGAATAGTTCAATCGGGGTGGTGGGGCTGTATTCTACCTATAGTCTCCATTGTAGTTCCTTTTTTGGCTAACCAGTTTTATGGTTAGGATCCTATAATAGAGATTTTGGTTAACCAAAAAAAGGAACTACAATGGAGACTATTGGTAGTATCATAACATAATAGGGGCCTGAATGATTCATCCTTGAGNAACCAGTTTTATGGTTAGGATCCTATAATAGAGATTTTGGTTAACCAAAAAAAGGAACTACAATGGAGACTATTGGTAGTATCATAACATAATAGGGGCCTGAATGATTCATCCTTGAGTTTCGGTGTATATTCTCTAGTGTAGATAGATTCAAGAGCCTCAAGTGGGTGAATCGCCGAAGGCACACCGTCGGCGTTCTTCAACGAATTACGCCGGTTGGCACCAGAGTACCTCGACGGCAGTATCGAAAGCAGTTTATTCTGCTGTTCTCCTGCAAAGGAACCATTTAAGGATCCCTGCAAGGAGCCCTTCAAAGGAACCCATGAAGCAACACTTAAAGGATCCCTTGTGAGATTTAGGATGGAATGGGCCAATGGTCCGATTGGCGTTGTAGCAGTCCTGCTTTCATGAGCAGCAACACCAGCAAGGGGCAGATGAAGCATGCACTACAATAGCCATTGCCCTGACAATCAGAGCATTGTTCCAAAGACTCGTGTCACCACTCGTGACGGGCAACAAGTACGACACGACACTGCTCGAAAACCTTGACTGAGCAAGAGCTGTTGTAGTCATAGGACATAGGACCATCAGACCCGTAACACAACTTCGCCGGAAACGGAGCTGTCATCATACCTCATACCTTTGTAGTTGACAATGATGAAGCGAGATGGAGAACGACGACAGTACTGATAGCAGTGTCAGCATCCGCAACAAAAAGGGGTAGGCCAGAAGCTGCAGTCGGAGGAAAGGCGCGGCAACATCAAAGATGTCGTCACCAACCACTCCACCGGCCGCAAAAAGGCAGCAACAGCAGTAACTTCACCCACAAGGGCAGCATCACCACTATACTGCCATCACCACCACCATTGGCAACAGTAGCGACATTAGGAAGAACACCATTACTACATGCTGGTACGACCACAACCCCGAAACAAAGGCCAGTTCGTATGAATTGCCCTGTTATGACTTGACTGGCCTCATTGTTTCCGCCACTGTGGCCATTCTCAACAGTATTGCTGCTGCAGTTACAAGAATCAGTGTACACGATACCATGTTTACCGCTTACCCACTGATGTCGCCATCGGTACAGTGNGGCCTCATTGTTTCCGCCACTGTGGCCATTCTCAACAGTATTGCTGCTGCAGTTACAAGAATCAGTGTACACGATACCATGTTTACCGCTTACCCACTGATGTCGCCATCGGTACAGTGAAAACGGAGCAGATTATTCCAACGAGAACCCCACGTGCCGCCCCATGTGCGCCGTTTGGGGAACTACCACACTCTATAACCCTTACGGCAACCTCGAAAAAACGAAACCCGCAGACCCTAAAACCCCCATGCACAGAACCCCCAAACCCTATAGTTTCCGTAATTTAACAAGCCTGAAAGCTGTAAAACACCGTAAAGTACCCTGGTAGAACCGTTACAGGNCGAAACCCGCAGACCCTAAAACCCCCATGCACAGAACCCCCAAACCCTATAGTTTCCGTAATTTAACAAGCCTGAAAGCTGTAAAACACCGTAAAGTACCCTGGTAGAACCGTTACAGGAACCTTTATAAACGAACCCCATAAGCTCGTTGCCTTGACCTGTTGCCTCCTCCTGGCACCCCGAACATGAAATCCTAAACCTGGAACCCCCAAGCTTAAATCCGAGACTCTACACCCCACGCTCTGAACCCGAAAGCTCCTAACAGCTAAGCCCCTAAATCCCTAACCCCCACAACCGCGAACCTCTAAACCCAAAAGCCCTAAACCCTAACCCCTAAACCCCTAACCCCTTAACTCCTAAACGCTCCTTTCAAGGCTCCTGGCCCTCACCTTTTGCCTTGTCCTGGCCTCCGGCCTCATCTTCTGCGGCCAGCACAATGGCGGCGAAGCCATCCCGAAGCAGGAGCCAAGCCTTAAAGCCCCAAACCCCTAAAACCCTAAACCCCTAGACNTTTGCCTTGTCCTGGCCTCCGGCCTCATCTTCTGCGGCCAGCACAATGGCGGCGAAGCCATCCCGAAGCAGGAGCCAAGCCTTAAAGCCCCAAACCCCTAAAACCCTAAACCCCTAGACTCTAAACCCTAAACCGAAACCCCTAAACCCTAAACCCTACACCGAAACCCCCCTAAACCCTAAGCTCTGAATCCTAAGCTTCGTTTCAAGGGCTTCCTAGTTGAAGGGTTCTTTGTTCAGTTCTTGGGGTCCTAGAAGAATTTTTTAGGGTTCGTGGGTTTTCGGTTTAGGGTTTAGGGTTTTAGGGTGGAAGGATCCTTAAGGGTACTATATGACTATATAGGGTTTGAGGGTTGGGGCTGTAGGGTTAAGGATTCCCGCAAGAGTGCATGATGATCACCATGTAACCCTAACCCCTAGACCCCACATTTTGGTTTATTCAGGCTTTGGGATTTAGGCCTTGTTGCCGGGATCAGGGGCTGTTTTGCAGCATGTAAATATCCAGGTCTTAGGTTCAGGGTTCATAGTTTACGGCTGCAGTGTTTAAGTTTGCATATGCGCAGGTTTCTGTTGCTTGTCATCATTCTTGCTTATGCTTGTTTTGTGGGTTTGGGCTTCTTCGAAGTGTCACATTCGGTAGGCCGTCAGTAGCGATATGCGTCGACCCTAGCAGAGTAACCGCTGGATGGGCACAGGCAGAATTTTGGATACCTGGTCCTCGAAGTAAGATCGGACTCAAAACATGTAACTACAACCCACATGGGGTTTAGGACTAGAAGTTCTATACTGGTTTACAAAGGTGTTTGATTCATTGGGTTTTGAATAGTGCCGCTACAGTCTGATAGCTCCTCCTGGCCAGGACGAGGGTCTGTGGAAAGACATCAATGCAGAGTGGCCCGCTCAGTTGGGCGAACCACATGATACCCNTGAATAGTGCCGCTACAGTCTGATAGCTCCTCCTGGCCAGGACGAGGGTCTGTGGAAAGACATCAATGCAGAGTGGCCCGCTCAGTTGGGCGAACCACATGATACCCTAAACCTAGAAACCTCAGTCAGTTTCGATCCTTTCGGGTCCAGGGTCGACAGGAGGCATAGGGCCTATATACAGGGCATTTGGGGTTTATAGGGCATTGAGCGTTTATAGGGTGTCGAGGGTCTCGAATCCCAATGATTCAATGACGAGGGTCTCTGAGAGTGCTTGGCGCCAACCACTACTTTCAGGATCAGGGGGCACTTCTGGTTTGGGCTTAAGGAAGTAGAGTAAATAGGTAATCCAAGTCTACCCTAATCAGGTTACCGACAAAGCTTGTCGAGCTTCAAACTTTATCATAAACGCAATTTAGGCTCAGAATTGTCGAGTGACATCAGTGCGACAATTGCTTGGTTCCGAACATCCCCAGCCTTCACGCGACTTCTGAAGCTTTGATAGACTCTGATCACCGAAATCGATAAGACTCAACAAAA
>BGNK01003889.1:16908-64269 GCA_003297005.1 Symbiodinium sp. clade A Y106
GTGAATACGTACGTACATACACACATGCATACACGAATACATTCATACAGACACAGTTGTGTACTATATGTGTTTCTGAGCTTCGTAGATCTCTGCTAGAATTTCCTATCGTCGTGTTGTGGATTTCTGGGGCTCCAGTTACCAAAATAGTAGGTTACTGGGGTATATGATATATATATATACATATGTATATATATATATATATATATGGCTAGTAACCAAATTTAGGTAACTGGACCCAGGGGGGATCCCAAAAGCCGGGGAGTCGGGCCCAGGGTTTAGGGTTTAGGGCGCGGAGCTCCTAAGGCAGCTATGTCAGCCCGGAGCCGGCAACGTAAACTCAGAAGTTTGACAGCTTTATGCTCTGAACCCCATACCCCTAAGGAGCCATGTACCCAAATAATATATACTGGGCCTTCAAGCAGTCCATATATAGGTACTTTGGGGGCCCAAAGTATCGGTACATGGACCCTTACAGGAGCCCTTAAAGGAACCCTATTTGGGGAGATGGACCCTTAGGGTACCACAGGTATCCCCGCCCCCATGCAGGCCATGTTGCGCCTGGTCTTGCTTAGCTCTGCGGTCTTACGTGGTGGGGACCAGAAGGACCGTTTAAGGGTCAGGGGTTCCCTGGACCCGATAAAACCTTCCTTTTGGGGGTTCCCCATTATGATTTCCTTATGGGGGTTGCCGAAAATTAGGGGTACCTCATTTTGGGGTCCTTATAATAAGGATCCTACTATTTAGGGTACCATATTAGGGTCCCCTATTGTCGGGAACTCCCATATAAGTCCGTAAGCGTATAGGTTATTTGGGGTCTGGGGTTGGCATGGTTAGTTAAGGTTTACGGATGCGGGTTCAGGCATCTGGGTTCAGGTTTGGGGTGTAGGAGTTTTTGTTGGCTTTTCAACTTGTCAGACTCAAGCTTTTGCCTAAGATGTACGGTGGGGTTGGTTGGGTTCTTGTATAAGAGCTTAAACTAAGTTACCATAATCAGGAATCCTGTCTAGTTACTACAGATCCTATCATTCATGTAAAGTATTTCAACTCCCTAACAAGAATCCAGTTGGCAAATGAGCGTGATGACAGGACTCCTCGGCCTTCGCTTTGGAGCCCGCTGCCTTCATGCTCGCTGCAGCTGTCACGCGTGACCGGGCGGAAGTGTGTGGTTTAGGGTTTAGGGTTTAGGGTTTAGGGTGTGGAAGGGCGGGCCGGGGATAAAGACATACTGTTGATGGACAAAATCCTGCATTACCCATTATAAGGAATATACCATAATTCCCATAGTTTAGAGTCCTTAAGGTCATGCAGGATTTGGTCCATCAACAGTACCTTCCGAGAGAGTGATCTGGAGGTGCTGTGCTGCTGCTGCTGAGCCCCTGGGATGTCTACCACCTCGCCGCTTGGTCGCGACAGTCATTAAAGACCCTGAATCTCTACTACCTATAGTCTCCATTGTAGTTCCTTTGGTTAACCCAAATCTCTATTATAGGATCCTAACCATAAAACTAGTTATCCAAAAAAAGGAACTACAATGGAGACTATAGGTAAACGCCAAACTCTGGGTCCTTCACTCTAAACTGAGAGATGCCGGGAAAAAGCAGTTTCAAAAACAGAAAAGTCCGAAGAACCCTAAACCCTAAAGTGCCTTAAACTCTAGACCCTCTGCCCTTAAAACCCAAATGGTGCCAAGTACCTATTTAGCAGAATGTTGTAGGGTTTCTACAGTATTGCTAGTAGGACTTCCCCATCCTCCATACACCTAGGACCCTTTCGGAAACCCCGACCCTAAACCCTAAACCCTTATAAACCCTAAACCCTAAAACCCCCTAAAACCCTAAACCCAAGCCCGTTGATGAGGATGGCCCACTTGGCGGAGCCTTGAACCTCGGTGCGGAGCTCGTGGCGGTGCCCTTGTTGTTCTGGCTCGCCAGGCCCACGTGCTTCTTTAGGGTATAGGGTTTAGGGTATACGGTTAAGAGGGTTTAGGGTATACAGTTTATAGGGTTTAGGGTATAGGGTTTAGGGTTTGCGGCATAGGGTTTAGGGCATTGGGTTCAGGGTCTAGGGTTTTGGTTTTTTAGGATTCAGGGTATATCCGATTATCCGTATGTTGCTTTCGGGTGGCATCCCTAGGGATGCAAAAGCATGCTGTTTTGTAGGGGTCAGGGTGGCGTAGAGCTTAAACTACCACAGCCGACTTGTAGTGGGGTAGTCTGCTCAACCTTTCTATGAAGACAGGGACTCTACGGAAGGCCGCCCTGAACCCTTAAACCGTTGGTCATTGAGGTTATAGGGCCTTGGGATCGGGTCTTGGGGTGCGGAGTTTGAAGGTTTGGGGTTCAGGATTTGAGGGTTTACCGTTCCCTCAACACCAACTAGCCTGCTTTTTTAAAGGCATATGTACGGCAATCATATTGAGGAGCCCTGAAAAGGTAGGTTTTGTAGGGCTTTGGGGTTGGGGTTTTCGTAGAACCATATGGTACTCAAGCCTCACATCTCGATGCGTTGTTCATGCGCTCGCCCNGTTGGGGTTTTCGTAGAACCATATGGTACTCAAGCCTCACATCTCGATGCGTTGTTCATGCGCTCGCCCGTGTATGTGCACGTTGCTACGGGGCAGTGCGAGTATCGGATTAGCAGAGGATATACATCCACGATTTTTGGGCCGTGTCCTTCGTCTTAAGGCACCTTGATCACTCCAAGGTTGCCCCAATGAACCCCAAAACTTCAAGGATCATTCTTGACTTTGTTGGCTTGTTGCTTTGTAATCACGGGTAAGTCCGGGTCGCTCATGGGGAATATGGCGAGAGAAGGCCACTGCTGGTCGCTGTTCGTGGATTGCCAGATGGGCACCAGAACCTCTGTGAAGCTGTACCCGAAATCCCTACACCCGTAAACCCCTAAACCCCTAAACCCCTGAACCTTAAACCCGTACCCGTAACTTTGCCAAGAATAAGTCGGACAGGGTCTGAGCTGAAAGAGCAGAAGGCATCCGGTTCACGTGGATGTAACGGACTTTGCAGCTCCTTTGCACACTGCATCCCACCTCGCTTCAGTAGAACACCTGCAATCCTGAACCGCGACAACCCGAGATTGAAAACCTAAACGCGAAATTGCAAAGCCCTAAACCCTAAACCCATGACCCTGCACCCTAAACCGCAAAATCTGCAGCCCTGAGCAGGGGCATGCTTTCCGCGGGCTGGGCGCGGCTGGCAAGTTTGGCCATTNCGAAATTGCAAAGCCCTAAACCCTAAACCCATGACCCTGCACCCTAAACCGCAAAATCTGCAGCCCTGAGCAGGGGCATGCTTTCCGCGGGCTGGGCGCGGCTGGCAAGTTTGGCCATTGCATCCACGGCAGTTTTGGCAGTGGCGCTGTCGCAGCGTAGCGCGGCCGCGAGGGGAAGACCGATGTTTTAGGGGTTTAGGGTCTATAGGGTTCCCTCAGCCCTAAACCCAACCTCCTTATCGTTACAACTTCAACGTTTCCTAATGCGAACAGTCACATCCGGTCATCGTGTTGGAGTGAGTNTGTTTTAGGGGTTTAGGGTCTATAGGGTTCCCTCAGCCCTAAACCCAACCTCCTTATCGTTACAACTTCAACGTTTCCTAATGCGAACAGTCACATCCGGTCATCGTGTTGGAGTGAGTATAACCCTATTAAGGGTCCATGTACCCAAATAGTAGATAATTTAAGGCCCAAGTATAACCAGTTGGGCACATGGACCCTTATACCCTAAACCCTTATAGAACCCTTATAGTAGACCCTTAAAGGACCCCTTATAGGAACCCTAATTGGGCACATGGACCNGGCCCAAGTATAACCAGTTGGGCACATGGACCCTTATACCCTAAACCCTTATAGAACCCTTATAGTAGACCCTTAAAGGACCCCTTATAGGAACCCTAATTGGGCACATGGACCCTTAGAGGAATATAACGGGACCTTTGCATCCCGGCACCTAGCGACCCAACGGCCTCTACGTGTTCCCATATACTGTACGCCAAAGGTTTACATCTACTTTATTTTAAAGCCAATGTATATACTATATGTGTACATGGACCCTTAGGGCTACTATTTAGGTATAACTGGAGCCCTAGGGTTAGATGTGGTGCATTCTGCTGGTGCATTACTATATGTGACGAGCAGCGTATCTGGAAGTCGGGCCGTGTATGTCATGGAGCATTCTAGTTTCGAGTCGCCGCTAGGCTGAGCGAAGGCTGAAGTTGGATCACTGAATATGGCAACATCTTGCAAAGGATGTTGACTTTCGTCTGAACAAAACGCTAAACCCTAAACCTTAAACCCTAAGCCTAAGCCCTAAACCCTTCAAAAGCCCTGAAGTTCTAGCGCCATTGCAATGCATAAGAAAAATCGCCCCTTGCAAGCGATCAGCTTCAAGGCACAGCCCGAACTTCTCGGCCCAAAAATGACCTCTCTTTCCCAGAGGCTCCATATATATATACATATATATATACTACCACGGTTTAGGGTTTAGGCTATACGACCACTGCGGGACTAGGTCCGTAAAAATATAATAAGGACGGTCTTTGGGGGCCTAATTCCATAGAAGTTGTGTATGGAGTCGTGGGTTTCTTGTGATACCCAAGGACCGCGCACAGTGAGCCCAAACTTCATCAGCTTAGCTGCACCCAAGCCTCAATGCCGATATGCTAGTCGACTGCGGCAAGNGTTGTGTATGGAGTCGTGGGTTTCTTGTGATACCCAAGGACCGCGCACAGTGAGCCCAAACTTCATCAGCTTAGCTGCACCCAAGCCTCAATGCCGATATGCTAGTCGACTGCGGCAAGCATTTACCCGGGTTTAACTTCAAGAACGTGTCGGAATTCTATCGGATAACAGACTAACCATGTAACACAAGAGCTGCATCTATCCTACTCTAACATCTCAATTTCCAGATAGCAGTCAACAATTGGCATGAACTGCATACACAGCATACGTACATGTACTCAATTGCAACCTAAACCCTCAATCCTAAACCCATAATTCGACTTCATAAACCCGTAATTCGAGTTCCTNTAGCAGTCAACAATTGGCATGAACTGCATACACAGCATACGTACATGTACTCAATTGCAACCTAAACCCTCAATCCTAAACCCATAATTCGACTTCATAAACCCGTAATTCGAGTTCCTAACCTAAACCCTCAACTCTGAAACTTTCTGCCTTTAGGTTTGGCCCTCGCCGATCCCGGCTCCGAGCATCTGGATGTGCTGTTCTCCTTCAGCACCCTGGCAGCGGAATTTAGGTATCTCAGGCTTTTAAGCTTTCTCATGGGGTCCATGTACCCAAATAGTAGATACTTTGGCTCCAAAGTAATTACCTATATAAGGACTACTTTTAGGCCTAAGTATATATTCTTTGGGTACATGGACTGTTGGGGTGACGACCATGGTAGCACCATCTTCAATCCGATCCGATCATCTACGCAGGTTGTAGCAAAACCCCCAAGTCCCGTGACCACCGTCGGACCGTACCCCAAACTCTACGCCCTGGCCTGGGCTCTTGTGAATTACAGTAAGTCACTAAACCCGAAACCCTAAACGCCAAAACCTGGACCCTACCCTAAGGGTCCATGTACCCAAGTATATATTTCTATATACATACTNGCCCTGGCCTGGGCTCTTGTGAATTACAGTAAGTCACTAAACCCGAAACCCTAAACGCCAAAACCTGGACCCTACCCTAAGGGTCCATGTACCCAAGTATATATTTCTATATACATACTTCGGCCTTAAAGTTCTAAAGTAGTCCCTGTTTAGATACTTGGGGGCCAAAGTATCTACTAGTTGGGTACGTGGACCCTTCGGGCTACAGAAGTCTAAACAAAGCGCAAGGCATGCTTTTGGACCTTGTGGGGGCGGCGTGGTTTCTCATCCGTTGCTGCGCTCTGGGCAGCAATGCTCGGAGCTCCTTCATGGTCGCTTATCAGCCATTTATCCAGGGTCCTCTAAAGGGTCGTTTCAGGCTTTCAGGGGTCTGAGGGGGGGTACTATATGGGACTGTAGTTTGGGGGTTTTAGGGCTTGCAGCATATGGCAGCGGTTAAGGGGAGGTATTATTTTGGGAGGGCTTCATAAGGGAATACAATGGGGCCGTTCTTGATTTCATGGGTCCCTGCCATAAGGACCCTGTTGTGGAAGGGTTGATGCTGGGGCCCGCTCCAATCTACGCTACCAGCCTACTGTAATGGGAGGCTGGAGATTTCGAGGTTTAGGGGTTTTGCTGGAGGACGGGATTCCAGGCATAACACGAACAGCAGCTCAGAGGATCAAACATTGGGGGTCAGGGGGTTGGAATACAGAAGTATACAAAAGTAGCGATGTAGCAAAGCCTCTGGAACCCGATAACCCCGCCGCTCAACACCCCAAACCTCGAAGTCCAAACGCCCATGCCAAAGGATATAAAGGCCTACCTCCAAGACCCTGAAACGCGAAACGGAGCCGAAGCCCAAGCTGTTAACCCCTAAACCCTGCACGAATCAAACCCGAAGACACGAACCCCTAAACCCCAAACCTCTGGTGCCTGAAAGTTCCTGGAGCAGGCCTATGCCGTGTTTGCTCTTCCAGCTCAGGAGCCCGCCTTCTGCTGCTTTTGCTCGGGGATTGGGTAGGTTTAGAGTTTAGGGGTTTATAGGGTTTAGGGTGTTTAAGGCGGTTTCCAAGAATCCAAATCCATGGGTACTTGGGGTCTAGGATACTAGCAACCTAGGCTGCCCAGACCTTCCAAAACCCTTTCATTAAAAAATATACCTTAAATCATATTAGGGATCCTACCATAACTTAAAGTATATTCCTTAACTAAGGGGTTTTGGAAGGTCTGGCTGGTCCCTGGGGGAGAGATGATGTGTGGATACTTGAACCCTAGCCTTCCTCACTAACTTCAACCCACCAGGACTGAACCCATTTTTTTACTTACCTTTGGTTAGTAAAAGGATTTAGTAGAGGGGCCTTAATAGTTAGAATAGGGCTTGGGGGGCCATTATACTATAATTATACTATAAGGAACCCCTAGAGAATAGTAGTGGTAATCATTCAGGCCCCTATACTTACCTTTGGTTAGTAGGGAATGGAGGAATGGGGTACAATTATAACTGCTATTGCTACCAGTCTTCCATTCCCTACTAACCAAAGGTAGGTTTAAAAAGGCTTATGAGACTTAGTAGGTAAGTTTAGAATTCTAGGATATCGCTACTTGGGGCCCTTATAACCCCCACTATAACGCTAAGCCCCATGAGCCCTTAAGTAAGGGTGCTTTAAACTTTGAACATCCTGTGAGGAGCTTCTGGTAGCCATCTTCATGCGCCTCGGCCCTTCTGAATTCGGTTTAGGGTTTAGGGTTTNCTAAGCCCCATGAGCCCTTAAGTAAGGGTGCTTTAAACTTTGAACATCCTGTGAGGAGCTTCTGGTAGCCATCTTCATGCGCCTCGGCCCTTCTGAATTCGGTTTAGGGTTTAGGGTTTAGGACCTTCAGAAATCAGAGCCCATAGGGTTTTGGTTTTACGTGGTGCGCAACGGGCTCCGACACTAAACCCCCCCAACGCCATGTCCAATATAACCCCCAACAACACCCCAAGTCCTAAACTTTGCGCTTAAATCCGCAAAACTAGCATTGATACGACTCTAAGCTCAGAAGNACCCCCAACAACACCCCAAGTCCTAAACTTTGCGCTTAAATCCGCAAAACTAGCATTGATACGACTCTAAGCTCAGAAGCTTTTCCACTACTGCTGCCCTAAACTAAACCCTAAACCCTGAATCCTAAAGCGGCTTCTTAGGCAGTGAGGGTTTGGGCCTTAAGTTAGGGACACAAAAAGCACATAAGCATAAGCATTTCATCGGGATATCCCCACCTTATTGGACTTCATTATACGGGCGTTTATATGGGATATCCCTATCCTTATTTTTTGCTTATGTGCCTTTTGGGGCCCTATGAAGGACCTTAGGAGCTCAGCGCCCGAAGCACGAAACGCCAAGCAGCCAAGGCTCAGCTCCTGGGGCGAAGCTCCCTTCCAGGAGGCATTCTTCTTCTTGTTAAGCGGTTCAGGGCTTATAGGGTTTAGGGGTTCAGGGCTCATAGGGTTAAGGGGTTCAGGGCTTAGGGTTTCAGGGGTTCAGGGCTTAGGGTTTAGGGTTTAGGGGTTTAGGGTTTAGGGTTTTAGGGTTTAAGGTGTAGGGCTTAGGGGTTTAGGGTTTGGGGCTTCCTCAATATAGGGGCCTATAAACAACTACCCACGTATAATGTACCCCAAACCCTATTCCAATNGGGTTTAGGGTTTTAGGGTTTAAGGTGTAGGGCTTAGGGGTTTAGGGTTTGGGGCTTCCTCAATATAGGGGCCTATAAACAACTACCCACGTATAATGTACCCCAAACCCTATTCCAATTTTTAAGGCCCCTATAGTAAGGGGTTCAGGGCTTAGGGTTTAGGGTTCTTGTTCAATCGGATAGTGGATGTAGGCGTTTTTCTAAGTTGGCATTACGGTGCTTTTTGCGGGCCTTACAGAGCAATTCGGCCCTGTGGGGTGTTGCGGAACCCAGACACTCCAACATCCCTTACTTAAGGAATATACCTTAAATCATATTAGAGATCCTACTGTAGTTCAAGGTATATTCCTTAATTAAGGGATATTGGAGTCTCTGGGGAGCTTTGCAGGCTTCAGAGTCCAAGCCGCAGGAAACACGCAAAGTTTGCCCAGGGAATAAGTGAGGGAGGGCCCTGAATAAACAGCAAGCAGACCTAAAAAGTTCGGCAAATGTGATTACGACGATAGCAGCAATCCCCCCCACCCTAAACACCGAAACCCGAAATAGTACCCTCAAAGGAATCCTTATCGGAATCCCATCAACCCACGAGGCATAAGGTCTAGAGTCTAGGGATTTTTTTCGTGATGAGCGTGTAGCTAGCCGTAGCACGTCAGATCGCAGAGCTGCTGGCATGTTAAACCAGTGCAAAGGATTCCTGGACCCTAAAGAATCAGGGCCCTCAAAAGGTGGGATGAAGGTAGGTGGGGTAATCCCAAAATAAGAGTCCTTATATAAGGGATCCTAAATCCTACCTACCTTCATCCCACCTGTTGAGGCCTCCAAAAGAACCTACCGTTTTAGGGTTTCTTATCACCATTTCCCTATATAAGCCCTCTACAAGGTAGGTTTCAGCTTTTTTTATATGGTTACCATTGGGTGTCATATGGCTTAGTGATTTGAAGTGTCGAGACCTGAAGCCCTGAAACCCTGAGCTCTAAAACCCTACCCCTTCAACCGCGAATCCGAACATCTCAAACCTTAAACCGCTAAACCCTGGTCGATTTCACTACTGTTGATGGACAAAATCCTGCATGACCATAAGGACTCTAAACTATGGGAATTATGGTATATTCCTTATAATGGGTAATGCAGGATTTTGACCATCAACAGTAGGATGCTACAGCCTCTAACCCTAAACAAACAGCCCTTTGATGCAGGTCACGGCCCTCGTGGGCTCCGGACGCCCCTTCCTGGTGCTGCAGGCATCCGCCATCGCAGAGGACCGGCTGTAGACGCGGAGGGGAACTCGCCGGGTGAGCCCTAACTGTCCTAACTCTCAGGATTAGGGTTCAGGGGTTCAGGGTCATAAATAATTACCAAGACTATTCTGGTGGCTCCTTGCATGCAAGTTATAAACATATCTCCTTTACACGTTTGTGTAACCTGTCTCTAAGAATGCATATGTCGTCCTTTGTTTCGCTCTTCGTCAACAGGCTTTCGCCCGCATCGCCCCAAAACCCTATTCTAAGTTTTAAGGCTTATTAAGGCCCCTATATTGGAGTCGTTAAAAGGGTGCAGCGTTGCGGGATCGTTCGGCTTGATCATATATGGTCGGAATTATCAGCAACAGTAGTCTGCTATCATAAGTATCCCAAACCCTAGTCTAATTCTCAAGTCCCCCGAATGTAGGGGCCTAAATAATTACCAATCCGATATTGTGGGAGTTCCTTAATATGGTTAAGTATAATGTAACCCAAAACCCTATTCCAATTCTCAGGGCCCCTATAATATGCAACCCTATTATAGATCCCTGATTTGCTTCCTTCGTCAGAAGTGGTGCGCGAGTTGTCGGAATTCGGCTTCTGTTGCAATCTAGGGGATCCTGACCATCGACCCGGTTTAGGGCTTAGCGCTTAGGGATTATAGGGTTTAGGGTATATAGGGTTTAGGGCTTAGAGTTTAGGGTTTAAGGCTTAGGGAACCGCAAACCCTGAACGCTTAAATGAAGTCAACACACAAATTCCCTGTGAGCCAGGTTGGCCTTTACCTGGCATCTGCCGTGGTGTTTACGGCCTCGGTGCAGTTTGCAAAGGACGACGAGGACAGGTCTTTGCTGGGGTTGATAGATAGCATAGAGTCTTTTGATAAGATTACTCGTCCGTAGGGTTCCTTTTCATCAACCTACTATAAGCGGCCCGTAGAATCTTGAAAGCCCAAGAAGGAACCCGGTGATTAAGGGAGCTTAAGCCCCGGTTCTAGTTGTGAAGGCTCTTGTAAAAGGCTCCACAAGGCTGTCTCGACTCAGCAAGCCTGCTTCGTATCTCCTTGCAACTTACATGGGTAGTTGTCAAAATTATGGCCCCGTTTTGGGTACCCTAAATATTAGGTGCCGCTTTATAATAAGGACCAAAAAGGAACCATAATTTTGACAACCACCCACATGAGCCCCACTGTGTCAAAATAGTCTTGCAAGCTTCAGTCGATCCGGCTGTAGGGATTTTGGTTTAGGGATTACCTTAACCCCAAATAAACGACTTGTTTAAGGACTTATATAAGGAAACCATAATAGGGAAGCCCAAAAAGGAAGGTTTCACAGGGTGCAGGTAGGGTTTAGGCTTGAGGGTTTAAAAGGTCGTCGGTTCTAGGGCCAAGTCCGACTGAAAGTGCCTACTTCACGAGTGCAGGTCACAGTGCTCCTCTTTACTTCTCGAAGGGCGTGTCCGATCCGAAACCCTAAACCCTCAACCTTTGGGGGGTCCGAAACCCTAAACCCTCAACCCTTTGGGGTGGTGAGTTTAGGGGGTTGGTGAGCTTGAGTCTTCTTCATTCTTCGAGGTTTCAAGTTCAGGTGAAAGGGCGCGGGTTGTGCGGGTGAGGCATAGAGGGCCTTTGGAGTTTCGAGCTTCGGTCCCTCTAGGGGTTAACTTCTGAGCTGAAATAGTCTCCATTGTAGTTCCTTTTTTTGGTTAACCAAAATCTCTAGGATCCTAACCATAAAACTGGTTAACCAAAACAAAGAACTACAATGGAGACTATCGGTAGATCTTGGGATTTGAGCCCTAAGGCTGAAGTTCCGCTGCATCAGGAGAGGGCGACGCCCCTTTTCGCGCAGCTGTGAGCATGCATCGCAAGGACGAGCAAGCCAGAAAAATCGGCTCACGTGTTTGGGGCGGAAGCAGCACCTCAGCTCTGCACGATGTGAGGTGTCACCCGGTAGGGAGAGTCATTATCCAAGAGTAGTAAGCCTCTGGAAATAGATATCGCACACCAGGGTATGGGTCTTGTACTGTGTGTTTTTGTAGATTAGGGTTTCGGCTTGGACGGCCATTGAAGTTCAAGCTGAGGGGTTATGGACTAATAATATAGCAGTCTGAATAGATAGCATTATCATTCCTGGGGGGTTTTGCACGAAAATACGACTATGTTGGACACCAGGACCCTTTTCTACTCGCGGTGATGAAGGCAATTCGAGGGGAATCAGAAACGCTCTGTGCACCCTGGCTCTCTGGTATTGAGTCAGAAATCCCGCCTTTCCCCAACAGTCCTTACAGTCATAAGTTAATAAGAACAACAGCAACAACAATAGCAACAACAAATAAGAAGAAGGATAATATGAGTATTTAGTGATGCACATGTAATCATATATTAGTATTCGCTGGAATTGAACGTTGAGACTCTCTGCGTTTTTGATAGCCAATGCCAGGTACCTGGAGAAGGGCAAGTGAGTGATCGCAGCACTCCGAGTTCCGCAGAATGGCTTAGGCAATTCGTTATTTGGTTCTGGTGACTCACTGACTTTGTTTCCATCTCTTCAACAGGTTGGGCGTAAGCTTAGTTGAGCTGCGCTTGTGAGTGTTCATTCGGAGCATGGTGTCTGCGAGCGCTGACTGCAACATTCCCAAGCATAAGCTTCTTCCCATACCGGGGAAGTTCACAGGTCACCGTTTAGGGTTTAGGGGTAAAAATGTAACTTCTGCTACCTGACAGGGTTTGGTCTAAATGTGCTTTCACTCGGTGTCTGTATGTTTGGGCTCTTGACAGAATCCCACAGTTGCCCGGCCTAGCAATAGTACTACTAGTAATGGTAATGATATTATTATTACTAGAAAGAATAGTATCAATATTACTATGAATAGTAACAATAGTACTAGTAATCGTAATAGTAGTAACAATAAGAGCCGAAGGTCTCCATCGGTTTCTGCCAGAGAGTGCATGAAGGCCATAGGAAGACTTGCGGCATTAGTGAGTAGGCAGCTGAAAAGCGTGTCTTTTGAATCCCACACAGACTGTGAGTGTTTACATTTAGGTCATGTATATACAAACCTAAAGTACCCAACACTACCAGACTTAAAATTGTTAAACTGTTCAGCCAGGGAACTTAGCAATCAGGCTTTGCATGCAGTCAGGCTGCAGGCATCCGTGCTGCTCAGTTTTCATATATTTTCGGGGCCCTCGGGACAACTTCATGCGATGCTGTATCATGCTGCCCCCTACTTTTAGACGAGCCGTTTAAATGCGAAAGCAGAGCAAAACTACCGCANGCTGCTCAGTTTTCATATATTTTCGGGGCCCTCGGGACAACTTCATGCGATGCTGTATCATGCTGCCCCCTACTTTTAGACGAGCCGTTTAAATGCGAAAGCAGAGCAAAACTACCGCACGGATCCTTGTTTCTTGCAGCTGTGCTTTGTTGCAATCCTACACAGTGGCCACGCATGCTTCCAGCACACTCCATGAGCAACACAGCACGGACCTGGAACCGAGACCCTATACCCTAAACCCCTAAACCCCTAAAGCCTAAACCCTAAACCCCTAACCCCTAAACCCCTAGCCCTAAACCCTAAACCCCTAAACCCCTAAACCCTATACCCTAAAACCCAAACCTGCTGATCGAGCAGCCGAGCATTCATAAGTTTTTCAGGAAGGCCCTCCGTCTGCCCACCGGCTCTCATTTCCGGCATGAGANCCCTAAACCCCTAAACCCTATACCCTAAAACCCAAACCTGCTGATCGAGCAGCCGAGCATTCATAAGTTTTTCAGGAAGGCCCTCCGTCTGCCCACCGGCTCTCATTTCCGGCATGAGATTTGGTTTAGGGCTTAGGGTTTAGGGTAAACAGCTTGCAGCACTTTAAGAGGCTGCACTGATATATGCTTCGCTTTTCGCCCGAACCGAGAATGTCGAATTGAAACAGAAATGCCCTAAGAGCAATCTCCGCAACCCTATATAAGCATGACACTTACAAGCCAACTCTTGACTTTGGATACTAGCCTAAACCCCAACCGCTAATTTTACATCCCTAAACCCTGAAGTGTCCGACGTGTGCGATTGAATCCGTTATCAACCCTTCTGTCCCTCCAGTTTCAGCGCTTATGGTGCACGAAAATTCGAAAGTAATCAGCGATGTCGATGTGCATTCTGACGATGATTCAACCCATGCACCGTCCTGTGTTCTATCTCGAGTATGGACACTTGATATTAGTGTATATATATATATACACATATATATATGTACTATATAGGTTATATCTTGGTTATTGTGGTGTCATTCAGTGACCGTTCAGCGCAGAGCTGCTTGTACATAAACCCGAAATCCTAAACCTGTATATGACATGCGTAAAGCTTCTCATCTTCTCGCGACACCTCATGCCTTTGAGCTCAGTGGGACCACCGTAGCTGCAGCTTCAGAAGTCCGTTTCCCGGATATGAGGTCTAAGTTGTTGGGATCGACACTGAACCAACCCTTACAGTAACCCTGGGTTTAGCGCATCCTAGCTGGTCTCTCAAAAATGGACTTCGGAAGCCAGCACAGCAGTTTACCCCGGATGCGGCCATACTCGACACCCATTACTGCACTGCATTCCTGTAGTCGTCGCTTCTGAAGTTCCTAGTGCTGGGATTCGTGCCGAGAGCCGCAAGCTGTGTTGCGAAGTGGAAGGCGCAGCACAGACCGACGAGGTGAGAAAGCCGTTTGAATCCTAGGATGCATATTTAATCTGCAAGTATATGGTTCTTTTGGCGACGAGGGATTCTCCACTAGCGAGTGCGTGCAAAATATCTGCGGAGGAGGCTGCGATCAGGTTTTTGCGTGAGGCAGTTCCTTTCGCAGCCCAGACGTCAGCTAGATTATTGTCGTGCTCTGATTCTGCTCCCAGTCGTTGTCTTGTATCCGTGGATGCTTGGTATCCTGGGTACAGCCGTGCCCAGTCGGTTGAAACGACCTGTCAGGAAGAACTTGGAGAGGCTGTCCACATCGAACCGCTTGTGGGCTCAAAAACCTTTGCAACTTCATGCGGGCCTTGCGTAGGCGGTGCATGGGTCAGATGCAGCGAAGGCATGTCACGACCAGCCCACGATCCGTCGGTTAAAGGGGGAGGTTTCGGTTGATCAATTGCAGGCGCAGTGGGACCTCGTGAAGTCCTTCGCAAAACAACGCTGTATTAACATGAATTGTCCAAGACGCCCAGAAATTGCTTTACAACCCAGCGCAGCCTATGCTTTACTTAAACCCTCGAACACCACTCGACTCTAAACTTCCCCAGATCCTATAGCCGACTATAGCCCTTGCTCTCGGAGCCAGGAGGGAGTTTCCGAAACTATGTCTTAGATATGACCCACAATCTTGAGATTCTTAAGAAATGGACTGCTTTTTTGCCCCAAAGCCCTGAACCCTAAACCTTGAATCCTAACCCCTCTAAACCCTGAACCCTGAACCTACATCCTAAACCCCTGAACCCTGAACCCTAAACCATCTGAAACCCTTATAGAGCCCGTATAGACACCTTCAAAGGAACCCTGAACCCCCTGAACCCCAAAGCGCATTTCGCCATGGCTTGGCCGTGAGACGCCGCAATGCCTACGGCCGGGCTCTGGCTATTGGAGCCAGGTGGAGCCCTGTCGGGATGTAGCCTTTACGGCGTGGGTTAGCGGAATATCATGATCAGCAGCAGCATCAACGTCTCCAGCATTGTCGCACCGATCACCTATCGCATCGTCACCACCGCCACCACCACGACCACCACCACCACCAGCACCACCACCACCGTCACCGTTATCAAACAAGTCAAGTCGCCATCATCAAGGCTGGCTGGCTGGCGGGCTGGTTGTTGGTTGCTTGTTTGCTTCCTTGCTTGCTTGCCTCCTTGCCTGCTTGCCTCCTTGCCTGCTTGCCTGCCTGCCTGCNTCAAGTCGCCATCATCAAGGCTGGCTGGCTGGCGGGCTGGTTGTTGGTTGCTTGTTTGCTTCCTTGCTTGCTTGCCTCCTTGCCTGCTTGCCTCCTTGCCTGCTTGCCTGCCTGCCTGCCTGCTTGCTTGCTTGCTTGCTGGCTGGGTGGTTGGTTGGTTGGTTGGTCGTGTTGTTTGTTTTTTGTGTATGCCAGTTGCGTTGCATGTGTTGTGTATGTATTTCTTTATGTGCTTGCTTTTGTTTTGTGAGTTTTGTTTGTTGGTGTGGGTGTTTGCGTGTTTGTGTTTTGTGTGATTGCTTGGTTGCTTGATTGTTTTATTGTTAAGTCTGTTATTGCGTCTTTGTGGTTGTGTGCGTGTGTGCGCGTGTCGGTGTCTTTGTCTGCGGTTATGTTTGTTTGTTTCCTTGATTGTTCGGTTGTAGAAGGATCGTTATACCGGCAATAGAGGGGCCTTACTGTTGTAATTTGAATAGTGTGTTGTGTTAAAACTACAACATCATCTGNGGTTATGTTTGTTTGTTTCCTTGATTGTTCGGTTGTAGAAGGATCGTTATACCGGCAATAGAGGGGCCTTACTGTTGTAATTTGAATAGTGTGTTGTGTTAAAACTACAACATCATCTGCAGGGACATTGGGGCAACATGTTCACGATTTTTGATTTATGATTAATTACATGGCTGTCTTTACGCCCAGAGACAGGCACCTGCTGCATGCATTTCCTCGCGTAAGCTCAAGAACTGGCCCTCGACAACGTCGCCAACCCAACACTCCGCCGAGCCGCCAGTCTTCAAGATGCATCTCATCATACCGGCAGGACATGCAGCTAGGTTCCCACGTGATCGTAAGCTCGGCGACCCGGTCCTGCTTCCGATTCAGTATGGATATTGCGAGAATCCAGTCTTCCTTAAACCCGATTTCCCCAAACTCTAGAATCTCTAGAACCCGTAGTATTGACAGTACTGAAGCCCGCAAACTAAACACGCTCGGGTTCTGGGACAAAAAACACTTGCATAACATTGTCAACACAAGACACATTGAACAATTCCCAACAAACTCCTGCGTGATCCATGAAGAGGAGTATGCCATGATTGCCGCAGCTCAGGGTTAAACGTTGTTGTCCTTCCCATGAAACTCCACGGACACTCTGCAAATTCACAAGTCCGGAAGGCCTAAACCCCTAGACCCTAAACCCCAAACCCTAAACTTGTCCCAGTAAGAGTGTGAACGCCAAACGACCAGGCGGTCCCAGGATACGGCTGCCCTCCGTGGGGCCCCCATTTTTGTGAGAGAGTTGGGCTGGAATTGCGTAGATTCGGGTGCTGGGGATGCTTGGGTTTCTGGGCTTTGGAGTACCATACTTTAATACTTTTTTTCTTAAAGGAACCATTCTGAAATAAAAGTCTATACTTTTTTCTCCCTGGTTACTTAAAAGCCCAGGTTTTGGGGTTTCGGATGTGGCGATGGGAAAGCCAGAGGCCCTCTACGATGTGAAGTGCGATCCCGGTTTCCGGTGCGTCTCGAAGGCCTGGCTTCGTGTTTGGACTTGAGAGTATTTGGCAAAAGGGTCCATGTATCCGCAAATAGGTTCTACAACTAGGCCTTAAAGTAGTCCAAAAATAGATGCTTTGGGGCCAAAGAAATAGCAATTTGGGCACATGGGGTTCGGTGTGTGGGGGTTCGGGTGTTGGAGTTTCGATTCGGGCTTGCGGAGAAAACCTTAGAGGAGTTTTGGGGCGTACAGTGCGGACAGCCCTGCATCCCGTTAGAGACCCCTGGGCTGAAGTCAACTTTGCACAATGGGGTTCGTGTGAATAAAGCCGGCAGCTGAAGAAGTCTGAGATTACTTCTACACCGGTGCTATTGTTGATGATATCAATCCTGCATTACCCATAATGAGGAATATACCACAATTCCCAAAGTCTAGGGTCATTACGGTAATGCAGGATTTTTATCATCAGCCGTAGCTGCTATCCCGTGATGCGATGACACGTAGGTAGCTTCTACGAGAAGCCCACGCTACGAGTGAGAGCCCCATGGCAAGCCTGCTTCCCCAAACCATGATAAATCATGATAGTAAGTACTATAAGGAAACCCTACATTCTACTCTATAGGTACTTAGGTTACTTAGGACCCTTGGGAAAGGTGAGTGACTTCGGGCTGCACCACGACGGGCCGCAAGCTCAGAGAGACATCCCTTGCTCTCTTGGAGTCACGGTCCTTGGGTGTAGGCATCATGTTCAGGGTATGTACATGCATATACCTACATACAGATACATANTGCACCACGACGGGCCGCAAGCTCAGAGAGACATCCCTTGCTCTCTTGGAGTCACGGTCCTTGGGTGTAGGCATCATGTTCAGGGTATGTACATGCATATACCTACATACAGATACATACAGACAGAAACAGAGACAGACAGAGACGGACAGAGACCGACAGAGACAAAGAGAGACAGACAGAGACAGACAGAGACAGACAGACATACATACACATATAATTTCATACATATATATATATAGAGAGAGAGAGAGAAAAATAGAGAGGATGTGCCTCTGCCAAGGAACTACAGGGCAGAAGACCTGGGCAAAGATGCCATTGCCGCCCGCTACAACAGCGCATACGAGCCACTCGATCCGAGCTTGTTTTTAGGNAAAAATAGAGAGGATGTGCCTCTGCCAAGGAACTACAGGGCAGAAGACCTGGGCAAAGATGCCATTGCCGCCCGCTACAACAGCGCATACGAGCCACTCGATCCGAGCTTGTTTTTAGGGACCCCAAAAGCACATAAGCATAGGCATTTTATGGGGATATCCCTACCTTAATGGGCTTCATTCTAAGGGGGTATACATGGGATATCCCTATCCTTATTTTTCCTTATGTGCTTTTTTCGGGCACTATGTTTGGGGTTTCTGGGGATGGCTTGAGGCTTACCAAGACCCAGAAAGTATGTAGAACAATAGCCTTTTATAGGTGTTGTGCCATTGTTTTACCTACTTTGGGGGGTTAAGGCTTAGGGTCGACCGGGTTTAGGGGGTTAAGGGTTCAGGGGGTTTATAGGTTTTATGGGGGTAGGATTTTCGGCATTGCTGACTGCGACTCAAATGTTGGACGGTGTGCATTCTAGAAGAGGGTGCCGTGTCGATGGCTGTACCGATGACGAGGTTGATTGTGACAGTACTTTCGCATCAAGGAAATTTGAGTTCGAACTCCTGATGTCCACTTGATTGGTCTTAGCTGAGAAGCTTCCCGCATGTCTTACCATGGTGAGTTCGAGCTCCAGCCCAAGCGAGAGGCCAATAGTCACCGGACATGTGCCCAAGGTGCGAAACAGCTATGTTTGGACGATGTGCTTGAGCAAGTCCATTCGGCCCTCTTGCTAACGGTGCAGTGCGACATAGATTTGTGGTGCTCTGTCTGTACAGTTGGTACAACAAGTTAACAGGATTTAACAGGGGTNTTGGACGATGTGCTTGAGCAAGTCCATTCGGCCCTCTTGCTAACGGTGCAGTGCGACATAGATTTGTGGTGCTCTGTCTGTACAGTTGGTACAACAAGTTAACAGGATTTAACAGGGGTACTCCGGCCTACTAGAAATCCGACGCACCACGAACCAAGGCCAGAAGACTCGAAATGTTGCGCCCTAACGCCGATAGTTCTCCGTAACCTGGCGTCGCCCCCCAAAGCGGCCCCTTTCCTTGTGGCCGAGGGCACCCCTAAAAACACTTGAGACCTTGTAAGCCTTATGAAACCCCAAACTCTAAACTTCAGAACGCCCAGGCCGAAGGCCTGAAANCCCCCCAAAGCGGCCCCTTTCCTTGTGGCCGAGGGCACCCCTAAAAACACTTGAGACCTTGTAAGCCTTATGAAACCCCAAACTCTAAACTTCAGAACGCCCAGGCCGAAGGCCTGAAATCCCCAATTCCCTAGGCCTTAAGCTCCTAAGTGCCCTAAACCGAAACCCTTAACTGCAACCCCTAAGCCCTAAATCCCTGAACCCAACGGGTCCCCCATTTCCCAAAGTAACGAAACAACCCTAGACCCCTCAGTTTAGGGTTTAAGGTCCGTTTCAGGTTCAGGGCTCATATAGGGTTTAGGGACGCCCCCCCTAAACCCTAAACCCTAAACCCTAAGCCAAAAAGCAAAACACGACGTTCTCAGGGTCGGCTGTCCGGCCCGGGGGACGAGCCACGCGCTGGGTGAGTGCACGGATGTTGGCCTTGGGCCGCAGTTCTACTGCTGCTTGGACCGCCTAGGATCTTTTTCGGGTTTCCCGGTTTCCGGTATAGGGGCTACAAGGGGAGGTTTTGGTGCCTTTGGGGTTTCAGGTGTCGGTTTCAGGGTGTGGGATGCTTGGGCTCCTCTATTTCGGGGTTTGTGGCAGCCTCTTCTGCCTCCAGGATTCAAGGATCGCTGAGTATGAAATTGTGTGAACACCAATGCCTCCGAAAAGAAGTGTAGCGCAGAGATGGGTTCTGAGAATGCGAGCATCAGTATCTGTATGTTCACGTTTGAGGGGTTCCTGTGTTCATGCCGCTGGCTCTTGGGTACCGTACACAATCATTCGACTTTCGCTTCTACAGTACAACAGATAGACAACCCGGTTTCTACTTTCGGTTTGCTTGACGTGCTCAGAAATGGTTTAAACACCCCAGACCCTAGCCCTAAACCCCAATCCCAAAACCTCAATTGCTTGATTCACTGAACACAGTCCTTAACAATCAAAAGCAAAAGTGAAGCCAGGCTGGTCCCCTCAACGCTTCGAGGTAGGGTACGGCTCGGGCATGTGGGTGCCGTTTTGGTGTCATTTCAAAGCTTGTTGTGCCTGATGGTAGCTGGTTGCTAGTGAGAGTCTGTAAGGTTGTATGGCCCAAAGGGTCCAACCAAGTACCAACATCGTAGGTTCTTAAGTAGACATTTGAGCCCCCAATGTATATACGATACTGTTGCTAAGCCCCTGCCCGAACCTAGGGACCAAGTCTTGGACCCTTTGGGCAGGGGCTTTAGCCCGGAATTGAACAGTCTCGGTATGTACCCGGATAGTCTGCCGTAGGCAGGACTGTAAGATGTGCGCAGCCCTACCCAGAGGGCGCTTGTACTTCAAGTAGTGAAGCAGCTTCGTCTCTTGACCGCTTTGTTGGGTGTTCGGTCTTGATTTTGTTGCTTGCGGGTGTAGTTAAGCGTCATGGCGTAGATCCTAAATCCCCGAACCCTATGAACCATGCATTGGGAGGCTGGCGAAACCGCGCCGTGTGGTGCAGAAGACTCCGGGTGGCTTTGCAGCAGTTGGATGCAGGGGCTGTCTGGGCCTTCACTTCTTGCCCGAGATGTGATCATCTCAGGACAGTAAAGTATGTATGTTTGCATGGTTAATGCTCCGAAATCAAAAACAGATACTTGCCGGGATGTTCCCCTGAAGTCATGCCCGCCGTGTAAAACCTATTTTGAATTAGGGGGTATAAGAGCAGGAGCGAGAGCAAGAGCAGCAGCAAGAGCAAACGCCGCAGCAGGGGCAGGTGCAAGAGAAAGAGCAACAGCCCCGGCAGGAGCAGGTGCAAGAGCCAAAGCATGAGCAAGATCCTCCCAAACCCTAAACCCTAACCTCCCCAATGTGGCAGTAGAGATAAACCACCCCTTGATATTAAGCCGACTTTTTAGTTGTTTCTCGGCTCATGTTATTAGGGGAAGGGAGTATGCATGTATATGCAGGGGACCGGCCTTGGGGCGCAACTCTGCGTTCTGTGTGTCTATCGGAATACTAGAGTTCAGGGATTTGGGATAGGGCTGTCAGAAGGGTTGCCTCAACCGTAAACCTATAGCCTTAACGCGGAGTGTAGCCTGTTGCTGTATACATACATACATATATAATTTTTGTATGTATGTATGTATGTATGTGTGTGTGTATGTATGTATGTACGTATCTAGGTGGTTACACACAAATACAAATACAGTTGTTCACAAGCCGAAGCCTACCATACAGACGACATCCTAATCCTCCGAAAGATCTGGACAATCCAGCAATCCGAATTTCTGTGCTGGCTCCGGAAGCACAAGCAGTGCTTGAGAGGGCATGTGGTTTTGGGTTTCGAGCGCGGAATATCGAATCAAAAGCTACCAAAGCTAACGAGGTCCTTTTTTTCTGATACATTGTGCGCGGGAAACGGAGACTTCTTCTACCCTGGTCCTCCTGGGGTGTACTTTAGCTCCTTAAAGCTTTTCGGCGGAAGCTGTGGAGCCGAACCCCAAAGCCTTGTAATTGCAATCCCAAATCCCCTAAACCCTAAACCCTAAGCAAACTGAATCCCGTCTGCTGCCGAGGAAGTGCCTTTGCGTCGATCCGGCCTGCTTTCCTTACTGGCTTCTTTAGGTTCCTAGAGATCCCAATACCCGTGAAGGAATATACCTTAAACCGTAATATTAAGGCCCCTATAATTTAGGGTATATTCCCTAATTAAGGGATATTGGGATCTCTGGGCTATGGCCTTCGGCTGTCCAGGTCTGTGAGTTCAGCAGATAGGATTTTTGTGATTGGTGTTCAGGGTTTAGGGTTTAAGTTTAGGGGCGGCGGAATCATGGTGCGGACTTTGTACTGCTGGGTTCCCGTGGTGCTCCTCACGGATCCCTCGATGCCAGCAGGACTTCGACAATCACTAAGCCCGAAGCCGTACTGAGTTGGATGTCTGTTTCGGGATTTGTACTGCCTTCTTTGTGGCAGGAAACGCTTGATTCCAATCCTCCGATAGAACCAGGTTTGGAGAGGCCAAGAATGTGTCAGTTCTGACCCGGTTGAATGTAAAGGCATATCGCAGAGGGTTGGGTCAATAAAGCCGTCGTTCCTGAAGCAACCCTGGACCCCAAACTGGAAGCTGAAAACCCTATTACTTTTCAAGCTACCGCGTGGCCAGATGCTTCTGTTTTGTGCATGTTCTGTGTTGGTGAACCTGGCTCCTACACTTGAAGCCGCTGAACCCTAGCCCCTAAGCTCTGAACCCCGAAGCCTTACCACTCAACACTATCGCTACAATCATGAAGGTCAGGAACACTTCCAATGCAGGGGACACCCTGGACAAGGAGAATTGACATTGACATGGTTTCCNCTAAGCTCTGAACCCCGAAGCCTTACCACTCAACACTATCGCTACAATCATGAAGGTCAGGAACACTTCCAATGCAGGGGACACCCTGGACAAGGAGAATTGACATTGACATGGTTTCCGCACAAAAATATAAGCCCGCCGTGGTTCTGAGTGGGTTGAAGGGTTTTATGGGTTTTGGTGGGTGTCGTCCCTGGTTCGGTTTCGATTACAAAGTTTTTGTTTTCAGAGTTTTAGGATTTACGGAAGTTGTGGNGCCCGCCGTGGTTCTGAGTGGGTTGAAGGGTTTTATGGGTTTTGGTGGGTGTCGTCCCTGGTTCGGTTTCGATTACAAAGTTTTTGTTTTCAGAGTTTTAGGATTTACGGAAGTTGTGGTTCTGTCTGTCACAAAACATCAGCACATCATCATTTGAGCTTCATTGACCCAGCATTCAGCTCGGTCATCAAAAATCAAACTGATTACATCTTGGCGCATCGGTGCTACGTGTCTTGCCTTTCGTGCAGCATCTTGCGCGTAGGGTCGACCACCTATCCTCCTCTGGCAGGGCATGGCACATGCTGGTTTTAGTGTATATCAGGAGCAATGTCACAAGTTTCCTGCTGGAGCCGAATGGAATCACGTGCGTTCTCGAGTTGATTTTTTGCTTTGGGCAATCTAAGCTGAATCTCGAAAGCCTTCTACGGACTCAAGACTCAAGACATTTACAAGGAGCATCCAGAGTCTGCAATAAGACTCGGTGCAATTGATGTGCATACATGTGCATGCGTATATAACGCTGTATAACATATATGTATATGTATGTATGTATGAATGCATGTATATGTGTATACATCGGCAGGACAAATTAAAGTTTTGATCTACTGGCTCTTACTTGTCTTAAGACCTCTTGCGGAGTAGCGGAGTACCGGAGGCTCGAATTACATGGTAGTTTATACGCCGTTTTAAAATCGTGCTACAGAGTGCCCGATGTGTCTTGCTTGTTAGCATTCTAGGGGGGAAGGGGGCCTCACAGCGAATACGTCAAATTTTCGTCCTACCTTCGTGCACGTGCAAAGTTTTAAAATGCATGCTTTACATATATATATATATATGTATNTATATGTATGTATGTATGTATGCATGCATGTATGCTTACGTAATTACAAAGAACGGCAGAATTAGTTTCTGGAACCTGTTCCGTCTATGTCTATATTGATCGATGCCACCCCATGAGGAGGTGCCAAACCAACATGCACAGGCCTTGCGCCCGGTGGATTGACGTTTGGATTTCGGCAGACTCGATCAAGCCTATTCAAGCGCAGTGTATGCATACTGCAAGGACGCAGGGTTTGCGACAGTACTTGTGGGCTCATTGTTGTATATCATACTTATGTCTAGTCCCTTTGCACAGCTGCACATGTTAACACAGAAGGCCGGCTATGCAACTTAAAACCGAAGGTCTGGAAGCAGTCAGAACGGGCACCAGTGTTCTGTTCGCAGCAGGCGATGACTTGTACTCGCCACTCGCTGCATCGATCCTAAACCCATGCCAAGAAATTCTTTTTACAGCCCAAACATTGACTGGATAGAGGCACCTAGAGGGTCTGTATATACTGCTGTCATGTTTTGATTTTGAGAGCCTGACTCCATGATGGTAGTAGAAATGGACGCACTTGGGCAGAACCCGGCGTCCTCGAAGTTCTGGCAAGTACGGCACATATGCCTTTGCAAACACTTCAGTACTTTTCGGGTTAGTTTAGGGGTGCATCTCCCCCATAAGGAATTATAGAACCCCGCTCGTGTCCTTATCCGTAATCCTTCTTGATATCCCCTCTCCCCATGGCAGCCTGAGGTGAAAGAAGGTGAAGACCTGCAAACCGGGATGTGGTCTGGAGCTTGGTTCTAGATGTTGGCGTTTATGTGTAAAGTATAGTTTTGTAAATATCGCGAGGGCGAGAGTGCAGTTGTTGACATTCTGCTTGCGACGATGAGAGAAATGTGTGCGGTTGGTCTGCAGGTATCAGCGAGATTATTCTTGCCGATCACTGAGCACTAGCCTTGTAGCTGCGAGTTCAAGGATACAACGAACGCCTTTAAGGTTTCCTTCGATGTTATGTTTGGGGCAGCATCGTAGGAAGCAAACCTCTTCCTTGCAGCAACAACCTTGGGATGCTGCAGCCCGAAATGCACCAAGCTATAGCTACCGTCTTCTGAGTAGCCGAACGGGTCCTGAACCTGTCTGGATTCACAGAATACATCCGAAGCTACCGCAATAGAAATCTAATTTGCTTTTGCAACTAAGGTGCAGGGCCCAGGGTCCATAAGAGGCACCGCCTTGTCCATTTTCATGTAGCGGGACATAGCCCCTTGAAGTCCTCTCATGAACCATTCCTTGGCTTCTAGACCCAACGACCCCGAGGCATTGGGTATTCCATACACGCTTAGCTCAAACCCTGTATACCCTAAGGCCTAGAAGCCGTAAACCTTAACACCTGAGCCCCCAATTTAAACCATCCGAGCGCCACAGGCCAGTGGAGACCTACAAGCAGCTGAAGTGTCGGGAGTGCTCGCAGCACGACCAGAGCCAGGAGGACCTATGGTCCAGATTTGAGGATAAGTCTTCATTAAGAGCTTATAGGGTTTATACGTCATTGTGAGATGTGGCTGGTGTTCGGTATCGGCGCTTCTGTGGCAAAGAAAGCTTGCGAGGACTGCCTCGCTTGTGCGCCAAAGTGCGACTACGGCACGAAGGACTTCTTGGGGGAGGGACGGGGGGGTTTGGGGTTTACCCACAGGCTCCATTGTAGTTCCTGTTTGGGATGACCTTGTAGGACCCCAAAAAAAGCCACATAAGAAGGAACTACGATGGAGCCTATAGCTAGGGCTAGGGACCCCTGATCTAGTTTGGGCGGTTCGGGCCCAGAGACTCCAATGTCCCTTAATTAAGGAATATACCTTAAATTGGAGAGGATCCCCCCGTTTGATTTAAGGAATATTCCTGAATTAAGATATTGGAGTCTCTGGGAACCCTAAACCCTAAACCCTATAGATCCCTTAAAGGAACGCTTAAGGATCCCTTTAAAGGAGCCCTAGGTCAGGATTTGTGGCTTTTCCTTCAACTTCACTCTTTGAGAGCGGGCCTCCAGTCTTGCAGGCCGGTAACCAGAGACTCCAAGATCCCTTAATTGAGGAATATGCCTTAAATAATAGTAAGGATCCTACTATAGTTTAAGGTATATTCCTGAATTAAGGAATATACCTTAAACAATATTAAGGATCCTACGATAATTTCCGGTATATTCCTGAATTAAGGAATATAGCTTGAATCATCTCCGGGATCTTACTATTGTATAACTTAAGGCATGTTCCGTAATTAAGGGATATTGGAGTCTCTGGGTATCCAACAGGAAGAAGCTCCGAAATGCCAGAACCCCAGCTTAAAATCCTAGCATCCCGAAGCCCAGACCTGGTGAAAACCCTAGAACCCCGAGCCCTGTGTCCACCATTTCAGAGCCTGGGCTAAACGCCTAGTAAACCTACTGTTGATGGACAAAATCCTGCATGACCTTAAGGACTCTAAACTATGGGAATTATGGTATATTCCTTATAATGGGTAATGCAGGATTTTGTCCATCAACAGTACCAAAGACGCTGTGAGGAGCTGTCCGGTATCAAGATCACCGGCTGCTTCAACTCGGAGAAATATGCCTTTGCCCGGCGCCCGGTTGCCACCACAGCATTGTATGCCTCAAGCACCCCCAAACGGGTTGTTTAGGCAAGTTCGCCAGGGCCTTATCTACATGTCTATCAATCTATCGATCTGTTTATCGACCGATCTATCTACCTCCACGTCTGTCTCAGAATACAGACTCTTTCTTAAATCCATAGCCCCTACCTAGCTCACAAACGCCGCCAGACCCGTTCGTCTTCACTGCCAGTGGCTTTGCTGTCTTGCTGAGGATAAGAAGGAGGCCGAGAAGCAGGCCTTGGGTGCTTTGCAGCTTTTTTCTGACAGGTGTTGTTGCTTTGCTTTAACGGTGCGTGACAAGATTTTTAGTTTTGAATAGGGTTCGTAGTAGTTTCGAAGAGTGTTTCTGGGGATCTATCGGTTCGTGACGGTTGTAGCTGTAGCAGGGCTCTGTATTGATTATAGGCAGGGTTATCTGGGGTTTCGGGGAAGACAAGTACTACTTGGATGCTCTCTGACTTAGCAAGTAGGGTTAGTCACATGGGCTTCGGAGACTATTCTATGGGTCAAAGCAGAAAAAGCAGCCCCAAGATTCAAAAGGCTTAAGTTAAGGCCGAAAACTGAATGCACATCGGTGGACCTGTGCCAGGCTGCAGAAAGACTCAAGGAAGCCACGAAGGACGCGCCCCAAGGCTGTCAACGGCTCTTGCTTGGTTGTTCGATAGAGCCTCTAGCAATGGTAAGATTGCTTTAAGCATGTAGTGTGTTTGGAACAAATGTACACCGTTATTAGCTCCCACTGCAAGTAAAGCGTAATGAATCATGCACGCTTTTTCTCTGGGTTGGACAATGCTAGACTGTTTTTTCAGCCCTAGCTCTAAACCTCAAGCCCAATGCTCTAAACCCGCTGAAACCCTAAAAGCTTTCTAGACCCTTTATACAACCAGAAACTCTAAACCCCAACTCAACCCCAAACCCTGAAAGGAGGGGGGGGGCGGGGCGCGGGCTCCGGACACCTAATTATTCTTAATTATTTGCAGGGTTCATTTTTTCTTATAGTATAATGGGCCCCAAGGCCCTGTTCTAATTTGTTAAGGCCCCTGCATGAGTCGCAGGTGAAGCTGCTGTGAAGCAGGAGCTTCAGGTGCAACCCTCAGTTCGGAGAAGCAGAGAACGCGGCGGTGCTTTGTTGGTTTGTCTGTTTGTTTGCTTTTAATGCATGTTCCAGGGTTGAGGGTAAAATGAACTGGGTGTTGGGATTTGGGGTTTAGTTGTTGTTGTTTTGTGGTTTGGGTTTGGAAACCAGGGTTGAGGGTCAAGGGTTTTTGGTTGAAATAGCTCGGGTGCAGGGATTTTAGTTTAGTGTTCGGGATTCAGGCTTTTGTAAAACCCAAAGCATTGGGTCNGGTTTGGGTTTGGAAACCAGGGTTGAGGGTCAAGGGTTTTTGGTTGAAATAGCTCGGGTGCAGGGATTTTAGTTTAGTGTTCGGGATTCAGGCTTTTGTAAAACCCAAAGCATTGGGTCTAGGGCATGTGGGCTTTGCACAAGAATCACTGCAACGATTCTTGACAATATTATACCCCTACTGCCCTAAACCCTAAACTCCCTAAACTCTAAACCCCTAAACCCTCTAAGCCTGAACACGGGAACTCCAAGGCGTATGAGACGAAAGAGACGCCGGAGACGGAGTCCAAGCGCCTGTCCGTCATCCCTCATTACAGGCAAGGATCCTGAGTTCGGTTTGGGATANTGGGGTATATAATATCTGGGTAGTAGCCTACTATTTAGGTAACTGGAGCCCTAGGGATATATCTACATTAGGTTACCATATCAATCCCTACAATTTTTGGAGATTGGTTTATCGGATCCGGTCTAGGGGTTTAGAGCTCAGAGTCCTACAACCCTCCCGGAAGCCCTATCGCCCCGAAACCTTATTTTTTCCTTACAGTAGCCCCTTAAAGGCACCCTTAAAGCAACCCCTTAAAGGAAACCCGTACAGAGCCCTTAAAGGAACCCCCTAAAGGACAACAACGATGGCAAAGCGCACTCTCTGGGTTTAGGGTTTCGGGTTTAGAGAGTTTAGGGTTTAGGGAGTTTCGGGTTTAGCGAGTTTAGGGTTTAGGGAGTTTAGGGTTTCGGGCTTAGAGAGTTTAGGNGCGCACTCTCTGGGTTTAGGGTTTCGGGTTTAGAGAGTTTAGGGTTTAGGGAGTTTCGGGTTTAGCGAGTTTAGGGTTTAGGGAGTTTAGGGTTTCGGGCTTAGAGAGTTTAGGGTTTAGGGAGTATAGGGTTTCGAGTTTAGGTTTAGGGTTCAGGGAGCTTAGGGTGATCTACAAAACGATCGCATCGCCCACTCCCTGCGCGTGCCTTGGCAATAAGTTTGCATTTTCGTTGCAGCATAAGCCGCAGGGGCTCTACAACCCCTCAACCCCAAACCCTCAACCCAAAACCCCTAAACGCTAAAACCCTTCAAGCCTAAACCCTTAATAATATAAGGACCTTAATGATTAGAATAGGGTTTCGGGGCCCATGATACTATACTTATGCCGTATAATAAGGAACCCCCCAAAATAGTTTTGGTAACTATTTCGGCCCCTAGACGAAACCCTTATAGTATCCTTTTCAGGGAACCCTAAACCCTAAACCCCCAAACCCCCTAAACCCTAAACCCTGAAACGCCTTAAGCCATAACCCCTAAAACCCTAAAATCCGTAAACCCTAAAACCCCTAAACCCTATAGATGCCTTAAAGGAACCCTTAAAGGAACCCTTATAGATCCCTTTAAAAGAACCCTTAAACCCGCAGAGAGACTACTATTTGAGGGGTGATTATAAGTCATAAGTATAGTATAATGGGCCCCAAAACCCTACCATTATTAAGGCCCCTATATGATAGAACCTTATTATAGACCCCCTTTTTGAAGCAACCCTTTAAAGGGAACCCTATACTACTTAAAGGATCCCTTTAAAAGAACCCTTAAACCCTTACAGAGACTACTACTTTGGGGGTTCTTTATTATAAGGCATAAGTATATATAGTATAATGGGGACCAAAACTCTATTCTAATTATTAAGGCCCCTATAAGAAATCCTTATAATAGCCCTTCCAGTAGCCCTTATAGACCCCTTTAAAGGGAACCTATTCTAGTCATTAAGGCCCCTATATTAAACCCTTCAAGGAACCCTTATAGATCTCTTTAGAAGATCCCTTTAAAGGAACCCTTAAAGGAACCCTTATAGACCCCTTTAAAAGAACCCTTAAAGGAACCTTAAAGGAACCTTTATGGACCCCTTTAAAAGAACCCTTAAAGGAACCCTTAAAGGAACCCTTAAAGGAACCCTTATAGACCCCTTTAAAAGAACCTTAAACCCTTGCAGAGACTGGGACGGTGAGGCTCTGGGACCCCAAGGCACACGACGACTTCGGCGATGCCAGGGCCCTCGGCCGACTTCTGGCGTTTAGGAATGTAGGGCTCCTTTACTCCTTTGAGGGATCTACCAGGGTGCTATAAGGGCTTAGGGTTCCTTTAAGGGATCTACCAGGGTACTATAAGGGTTCAGGGGTTTAGGCGTTTAGGGTTTAAGGTTTAGGACTTAGGGTTTGGGGTTTCATGGTGTCAGGGTTTAGGGTTTGGGGTTCAGCCGTTTAGGGTTTAGGGTTCAGCAGCTCCAGTCCGAGCACTCTCTAGTCGAGCTCGCTACGTTGGTATCGGAAATCATCCCACCCACAGACTCCCATAACATTAAGAAAACATTTAGCTTCTTTCAAACTCTAGGGCGTAAATCCTAAACCCAACCCTAAAGCCTAAACCCTAAGGCCTAGGGCCTAAACCTTCAGGCCTAAACCCTAAGAACTAAACCCTGAGTCCTAGACCCTAATTCCTAAACCCTAAGTTCGTGGTTTAAGGTAAAACCTGCCTTAAACCACGAATTTCCGAAGGTCGGGAGGGGGGGGGCAACTTGCCTTAAACCACGAATGTAATAGGGTTTACATATATATATATATGTATATATATATATATGATAGAGAGGTTTAGGGAGTAGGGTTTAGGGCGGAGGGATTTAGATTAAAGGTTTAGGGTGCAGGGTTTAGGGTCTGGGGTCGGGTAAGGCATCCAAAGGGGCTCTAGAAGGACAGGATTCAACAGGAGGGGAAGGTCGTCTTACATAATGTAAAGCTCTGGAGTCGTTTACTGTTTGGGGATTTAGCATTTAGGAGTTTCGAGTTGAGGCTAAACAGGTGGGATTTGCGTGGGGTTCTATTTCTGTAGAGAGTCTTTTATTTCGCTCAGTCGGATGTGACCGCAGACGGGTCTTGGCAAACTTGGTTCAGGTGTTTATGGTTTTTTGCAAGCTGTTGTTGGATACACTGCTCATCCTTTCCAATCTTGGTAGAAGCTGAGTGGCGCTCGTTAACCTAGCAGTCGAACATGTACCCTTTAGCCTCTAATCTTCTTGGGGTACCCTAATTTCTATAATCCTTACATAATCTCAACGGTTAACCTTTATCTTTCGTCTCCCTAGGATACTGTACAAGCAAGTTAAAACCCTAAGCCATTGCCCTCCAAACCGTACTCAACCTTTGAGCTTCCTTAAGGGCTCAAGGGACTTGGCAAGTAGGGTCTAATTGGGCTTTAAAGTGCCCTAAGTAGGTTCATCCGAAGTTTAACCGTGCTTTGAACCTTACATACTAGGTTCGATGAGCCTTTAAGTATTTTGTACCGCAAACCTCACAAGACTTAGCCTCCGGGGGTTCAGCAAGGTTTTACGTCAGATTGCTCTTTGGGAGGTTTCGATCGCAAGGTACGTGCCTGCTGGCAGAAGGCCTCGATGTTATCGATAACGGCCTCGCTAGTAACATAATGTCTATAGGCGATGCATCCAGAAATAGAAATGTACTCTGCAAGTATGTGGTAGTTCACGAAACTAGGGTCCCTTTTAGGGTTCGGAAAACAAGAGCCGAGAAGCATGCTCATCAAGAAGCAAAGGAAGTCTTGAACCAAGACACACAACAGCTTGACAACAACCAAACAAGCCTTAAACCCGAAGCCCAGCAACCCGGAGCTCCGAAACTAGCCCTAAACCCTAAACCCTAAACCCTTATAAACCCTAAACCCTAAACCCTTATAAACCCTAAACCCTAAACCCTTAATCCTTATAAATCCTAAACCCTAAACCCTAAAGCCTAAGTTCTTGTGTGGGCCCAGTTGAAGCAGCCACGCCCGGAAACGGGGTCCGGGCTCCTACCACGGCTGGGCGTTTCAGGGGTTGCGCTCGGTTTTGGTCTACCCTAAGGCTCCATGTACCCAAATAGTATATACCTTAAGGTACTCCCTATATGGGAGTTTCCGAAAATCAGGCCCCAAATAGTAGGATCCTTATTAGAAGGGCCCCAAAATACGGTACCCCTAATTTTCGGAAACCCCCATCTAGGTACATTGGGCCCAAAGTATATACTATTTGGGTACATGGACCCTTAGGGCTAGGGTTCAGAGTTTAGGCTTGTGCGTGGCCGGCTTGGGGAGAGCGGTATGACTGTTGATAACTAGCCTGACTTGTGAAAACCATGAACAACATTCATACATTATAATATTTATATACATATATATATATACATGTATAGATATCACATGGATACATGAATACAGTCACGGGTTTGTTAAGGTCTGTCTTGCTGTTGGGCATTGGTTTGGGGCTGTTTGATAGAAGATGGTTTTTCGGGGTTCGGTTTGCTCTTCAATTGAAGCCGGCTTGGGTTTCAGTTCCTGCTTCTTTGCAGCCCGACGCGGGGAAATGCGACTGCTGCTGCTGCCTACTACGGCCAATACTAGTACTTCTAGAACTTCTTCTGCTTATGCAGCACCCTAAACCCTAACCCCTGAACCCGAAACATCGGAAAAAGCCGGGAGACGAACACAAACTTGGACCCACATCCCAACCCCAAAAGCCTAGAGACGATTATCCACTCTGAGTCCAGGGCCCCGGGGCCTTCACTTTGGGATCCCCGATCCTGGAAGCCAGCCGTATCGGTTTAGGATGGCTCTAGGGTTTAGGGTTACGGTTGCAGGGGCCTCCGTGGTGGGTGACGGGGAGAATTCTTTTCCTGTTCGGACACTGCGAGTTTCCTCTAGTCTACGGGGTTTTGTTGCAATTGATCTTCAATCCCGGGACCCGCTGCAGATGCAAAACTTATCCCTGTCACCGGAGACATGGCAAATTTGAAGTAACAGCCCTAAACCCTAAACCCCTAAACCCCTAAACTCCCAAACCCTAAACCCCACATAACCTCTATGCGCATCTTCCAAGCTTGCACCAGTGGCGCCCAGGGGGTATTTCCAAGGGGAGAAGCTGCCTTTTCCTCAGAAACATCGGGGCAAATCCCAAAGGGTCCATGTACCCAAATAGTAGATTCTTTGTACCCAAAGTACCTATATATGGACTACTTTAGGGCCTAAGTATATACTATTGGGGTACATGGACCCTTAGGGTATTGGATGTGTGCATGGTGTCGGAGGTCCTGACTTTGGATTCAGCTTGTGGCCGGAACATGCCGTAACCGTATTCATGACGATGATGACAAAGGACGACGGTGATGAATAACATGGAGATGCTTGTGGTTGTGCTGGTGTCGGCAGAATGGCCACGAAGATGTTGTCAACAGTATCTTCGCTGACGGTCCTTATCATGATTATGCTGAGGAGGAAAATGTTGACGCTGATGATGAGGATGAGTGAGGAAGTCGTTGATGAATATGAAGACGGCGGTGAGGATGAGGAAGATGAGGATGAGGAAAGGACTGGTGATAATGATGATGATGATGATGACATTGGTAACGCTGCTACTGCTGATGATGATTTTGTTGATGGTCACTGTGACACGACGGCGGTGAGTCCGGGAAGACATGCCTTGTCCATGGCAGTGTCATGGCCTGCATGCATGTTGGTCCGGATATGTGGATGATACAGCTTTGTCCGTGTTTTGTTTGAATGCCTGTTTGTATGTGCAGGTGAAATGTGAGTGTAGCTGTACCGTGCCTGCACATGTGTATGTACCGTCTAGCGGTCGGTCAGGAAGCAACTCCACAAAAAATTCTGTATTGCCGTGCTTGGGTCTGAAGCCTATCATCCAGAGCACCCCTTGAACATCTTCCCTTCTATGACTTCTGTGCATTTATTTGTGGGCTGTTCCTTGTACTCGCACTCGCGGCCATTTAGGCGGTTGGCCCCTGCTGCAGGTTCTTTGTCGGCGAATCCGTCATGATGGCACTGTTGTGGATCCTACTTGGCTTGAGTGTCTGTGACTCCTTCGCAGAGCTGTGCAGCGGCAATGGCGTGCCTTCTCAAGGAGACCATTGCTTTTCAGGCAGCTTGGTGGGAGTGCACTTGAGGATGGCCAGCCAGGCCACAGGCATCCTGAACATAAAGTTCGTGCAGGATAAGAATGAAGCCGAATGTCGGGGAATGAGTTTCAACGTGAAGGGCGTCGGGCTCGCTGGCAACATGAGCCAGTGTCCACTGCTGAACAAGTACGAGGCAAAGTACTGCTCGGACCAGGACAAGCTCATGGTGAGTTTCACAGAAGCAAACCGGAGTGCTGGACTGGTGAACTTCACGAGAGCAGTCCGGGCCATTGACATGAATCGAGGCAACTGCAGCCTGCTCTTCCACAACGTGACCCACCACGCACACGACACTGGCAAAGCGGAGCAGAGTGGCAAAAGTCTGAGCCTCCGGCGCGAAAAGGCCAAGACCTCAACGGGTCGGGTTTGCTGCGAGCACTTCTCCACCTCGAGGCCTTCGTCCTTCTCTGACGCGATGCAGGCAAGGGAGAACTGTGAGCAGGCTTACGGACCTTGCTCCCACCAGTACATCCACTACCATATTGACGATACGCACGCGCTCAGATGCTTCGGCCGCCACTGCTGGGGTGCCTGAGCCGCTACAGAGCTGCGGCAATGGTCCGGTGTTTGTTGGGCCTTTTGGGGTACATGGAGGCGATGGGGCCACAAGGGCCTATCAACACCTACGTAGCCTAGCCTCAAGGGAGTTAGTGTTGTTTCTGTGGTTTCGTAAGTGTGTCGGTTTCCATCTGGGCCTTCCGACAAACTTCCAAGACAGCTTGACCTTTGTATTTTCTCCCCTTATTGTTGAAGGAAATAGTATATCAATTCATTCAACCTGCCAACTTCTGAATCCTAAGATCCAGGCCCCAAAGCCCACAGCCCCTAAGCTCAGATTGAACAGAATACCTTGTGGCACATGCGGCCGGAGACTGCAAAGGATGGTGTCCACCACGAGCCTTCCAAAGATTCTTCGCAGCAGACACCAGGGGTCCAAACAGCTAGGTAGTAGTTACCCAAAGGCCTCAAAGTAGTTCCTTTTGGGGGTTCATATTTAGAATTCTATAAGGTACTCCCAAAAAGGAACTATTTTGGGGCCTTTGGGTAGTGGGTCAGGAGTACACTGAGGAATCGTGTGCCGCGCAATAGCACCTAGAAACCAGTATTAATGAATCACTTTTGTATGGACCCCCTGATTTGTACAGGGAGACAACTACTCCATGTCGCGTAACCGTAGAAACCGCAAGCAAGCCCTCGATAACCTTGGAAGTGGGGGTTTGCGTGGTCGGTCGCTGGTGCGACTCGTTTAAGGTTCTCCATGTACAGGGCGCCTATAGGTGCCAATGTCAAGCGAAGCCTTGAAATGCAGAATCCACCTCAGATAGTGGCAACAAGAGCTGACAAGGAGCTCAAAAAGAGGTGTTTCTGACAACCCATCTTTCTGTCGAAGAGCCCGGTTTTGTCCCATACTTCCGTTTTTTCCAGGTTGTCGAAGCCCTCGATACTGTAGGCCTTGCCTACACGCCCAAAGTAGACAAAAAGATAGCTTTGGGTCTAGTTTTAGGAATTTTGGGCTATTGCGTCACCTACTTTTGGGTTCCAGGTAGAGTTTAGAGTTGAGGGTTTAGTGTTTATATATATATATATATGATTATATATGTGTATATATATGTATATATATATATATGTATAAGTACATATATATATATATTAATTAGGTAGATATAGATAGATAGAGATTGCGCTGAGGATTTTGAGTTTACGGTTGCGGTTGCATGGCTTGCTCTGTCAGGGCGACTTGGATTCATTGGGGTGGGAGAGAAGCCAGAGACTCCAAAGCCCATCAGATTCGTAAGGAGCACCTCTTCAAATACAGAAGGATTCTTGCTGCAATTTCTGTGGAGGCTTTGAGAAACCATGATTTTTCCCGAAGTTTCTTCATGCCGTCTGAGACGGCGGGCAGGTGCAAGGAAGTGCAGCTTGGGAAGAGCCCCGACCGATAAACCCTCAGTTTAGGGTTAGGAACACCTAAAGGCTTTTTCAGTATAGCCTTATGGAATCTTACAAGAGCTGCCAGGGTCAAACCCGAAAAGATTCAAACAAGCCCCCGGCATTTTCGCCCAAAGCCCATCAAGGCCCTACTAAGTTCTGCAGTCTTCGTGCCTGAGGCCGTGGGAAGGCCGAGATACCTTTCTTTCCGCGCGCGCCCTGAGCTCAGAGAAGGAAGCTTTCGGGTTCTGGAAGTACTGTTGATGGACAAAATCCTGCATTTCCCATTACAAGGAATATGCCATAATTCCCATAGTTTAGAGTCCTTAAGGTCATGCAGGATTTTGTCCATCAGCAGTATGTTTATAGCCGTGTAACCGAGGGCACATATATGAGTTTGGGATATTTTGGGCTTAGGGTCTAGGACCTTATAGGATGTATGTAGGGCTTAAGGTTTAGGATTTAGGGTTTAGGATTTAGGATTTAGGGTTTAGGGTTTAGGTATGTATGATGTTGTTGCTTCCTGGACCTGTTAGGTTCAGAATGCCAGGAGCACATGGCCGTACCTACACGCAACCGGGGTTTTGTGCTTGTCCCAGTACCAGCGAGGAACGCAAGAACCCGGAACCCATGCAAATTATCCGAAGTCCCGATCACTCGAGATGTATCGTCCCGCAGATTCCTCAAGAACCCCCCCCAAACCCCCAAAACGCAAATGCTGCTTGCCAGACATGCTTTCAGTTTAGTTCATTAACAAGCTAGCCAAGAAGGTAGAAGTTGTCAAGGTGAGTGTCAAGACTCCATGTTACACCCAAACCTAGATCCTGAAACAAAAGGTTCTTTATTTGGGATTAGGGTATAGAGACTTCAGAGGCACACTGACTTTGATGTCAAAATCATCTTTCCGTAAGGACCAAATCTGTAGTATCTTTACTTATATAGCTCCTGATCGCGGGAGCTGGTTAGTGCGGTAGTGCTCTGAATAGGTAGCCGTAGCATCTCCTTGTGACCCTTTTACATCTATACTGTCATATACCCCAGCCCACTGTCCTATTAATGCAATTACATGAACGCAAACCTTCAACAATCCTTTACAGAAGCCGATAGGATCCTGCAACAACCTATAATGCCAGATTTCAAAAGGCGTGGGTTGATCGCTTCCCACAAGCTGCGCCTCACATCCAGCACCTCTTGGACAGTGCTTCCTTTTTTAGGGTTCACCTTTACGGCCTTCAAGGTTCAGCAAGCGCTTTGCAGTTCCGCTCTGTTGAACGGCGCGGTGGTTTCCGGGGTATCAGGATTCAGGATATGTCTCGGATTTAACTGGAGCATATGAACGTATAAGTATTATATACATATATATATACACATTTTATACACATGTGCATCTTTATACACACACATGCATACATGTGCTTCTGCACATTTATATGCGCATACATACACGTACACATACACATACACATGTACATATACATATACATGTACATATACATATACATATACGTATACATATACTTATACATATACATATTCATATACATGTACATATACATATATACATACATACATGTGCCTTTATACATATATGAAGACATGCACAATCATGTACAAGGATGCATACATGTGTATATATATATCTACATACACACACAAATATACGTATAGACCTGTATATGTACGTGTGTGTGTGCGTATACTAATTTGTAGTTACGCCTATACGGTACATTTAATTGACTATGTGTGTGCTGGTTCAGTGGTACAGAACATTGGCCCTGGCCATAGCTACTACCACTGGCAGCGTGTTAAGACTGTAGGACTCACATGGTGATCATAGTCGAACTTTGTAGGTTCCATGTTCTGGGACAGTTAGGGTGCACCGTCGGGACATCACATCCCATGATGTTAGCCATATGGCAACTTGATCAAAGCTACAGCTGTCAGCGCACATTGCTTTCTTGTCAGGCTTGCTGGAGGTATTGCAGGTACCATAGGGGCCTTAATAGTTACCTCTACTATTTCGGGGGGTTCCTTGTTATAATTATAGTATAATGGGCCCCAAAACCATATCCTACTTATTAAGACCCCTATATTATCATCACTGTGCTCTGATTATGTGCTTAAGCGGAGTCGGGCTTGCATTGGTTCTTGATATTGTCTTGTACGAAGGGAGAGTCTTTGTGCGAGCACTTGTGCGACCAGGGCGGCCGGCACTTCAAGCCATTGGCAATAAATCAGCAGCAGGGATTGCGTACCTTTCTAACCCCACCGCGCCCGAACATCCTCCATACAGGACTATGAATAGGGAGATAAGTCAGTATCGCTCTGGCGGGATCCTAATTCTGAATTGTGGACAGCACAGGACAAAGTCTATACCCTCCTCGCGACCAAGGCGCACCACTGCATTTCCACTGTTCCACCTTCTTTCTGAAGGGCGGTCCTAGCTGCTTCCCCGCTACCTTCGTCATAGACAGGTAACACTTTACATTTTTTTCAGGGTACTTAAGCCCAGTAAGGAATAAGCATGTACATTTTTCACGCGATCACAACCATGAACTATATAGCTACGGTGTCATCAACCGTCACAGACACGTCTATCAGACTCCGAGCAGAAACTCGAAGATCCGACCTAGCTTGTCGTGGAAGCTTAGCGGTTTAGGGCTTAAGGGTTTAGGTCTTAAGGGTTTAGGGGTTTAGGGATGAGGGGTTCAGGGCTTTCTGTAGGGATTTCGGTGTCTAAGGGATCAGGCTGCAGTACCCTTGGCCTTCACTGTAGCATCTGGCTGTGGCCACATCTCACCGCAAGGTCTCGACAGGTTGAGTTTCGGCCGACTCCCTGTCAGACGTGTGAACAGGCTAAATATAGATAGAAGCACGAGTCGTATGATTAACAATAGTACGATCAACAATAGTAGTGATAGTCACAGTAGCTGTCGAACCAACAAGAATACGAATTATGAATATGAATAGTAAATTCTAGTATTCTTGTGAAAACCATCCGTATTCCTGATAGTACTACAGCTGATGATATAAATCCGGCATTACCTTAATTAAGGACCCTAAACGATGGGAATTATGGTATATTCCTTATTATGGGCAATTCAGGAGTTATATCAGCAACCGTAGTAGCAATAAGCAAAGCATCGAATTTTTTTGCAGGGCAACCTGGGCGCGATTCCCTGCATGGCGCTCAGTACAGAGCTTGCCAAGGCATGCTGTACCGATGCAGTATATACTTCGGCCTCAAAGTAGTCCTCATATAGGTACTACAGGTACTTTAGGGCGCAAGTATATACTACGTGAGTACGTGGACCCTTGGGGCATGTATTAGGACTTACCCACCGTAACCCGGAACCCTACACCCCGAACCCCCGCAAGCCCTGCAGGCTATACCTCTGCAAGATCGTCCTAGGGCCCTGCAGCTCTTGAGGGCCCTTCCGGTCAAGGGTCCTGTGCATCATGATTGAATGCGTCAATATTTTTCACCGTGTTATGCTATACCCCTAAGGGTCCAAAGGACCCAATAATCAGGTACTTGGGTTTAGGATAGTAGTTAAGTAGCTCAATATTTAAGAGAGTATATGATTATTAGGTACTTGGACCCTTAGGGTACTACTATACCTTCATTGGTTAACCAAAATCTCTATTATAGGATCCTGACCATAAAACTGGTTAACCACAAAAAGGAAAAACCATGGAGACTCTAGGTACTACTATACCTTCATCGAACTCGTTGCCGGCCTCTCGAGGCGACGGAACTGGCACTCGCAATGCCGGCATCGGACGCCCGGACTGCATTTGCTGGGCTAGGCTAGGGCTTCAGGATCTTAGTGTTGAGGGCTTTAAGTTTTGAGGGTTTATAATCTTTAGTGTTCAGAGTTTTAGTGTTTAGGGCTTCGGGTTTAAAAAGGGTTTTGGGGATTTTGGCTCAGGGCACTTCCTGCGCTCAACCGGCTATGGGTAGACGTGACTGTGATGTTCATTCTTAATTAGCTGTGTGAAGAGAGCAAGCAGATGCTTCTTTTGGAGAAAGCCGAGAGGATAAGGATAAGGAGGAGTAGGAGGCGGAATAAAGGGAGCAGGAGAACGAACATGGCAGCGGTGAGTGTCAAGAGCCACGCTTGATTTGAGTCTCCGAATTTCCATCATACCACCTCCAACATCTTCATCCTCTATCGCTACCACCGTGCTCATCATCATCACCATCAGCATCACCATCGTCACCATAGACCATAGTCAGAGTCGTCACCACCGTCATCGTCGTCTTCCTCGTTGTCGTCGTTGTCCTCGTCCTCGTCCTCGGCGTCACCGTCGTCATTGCCGCCGTGGCCATCATCAACAGCTTACGACTGAAGTGATTCCACTGAGAGCTGTGCAAAAGTTCCACTTTAAGTATCGATACGACCAGTACTGCAACCACGACTCCCAGTCTCCACTACTGCTACTGCCAATGCTACTACCCGCCAAGGTGCGGGACGACCCGCGCGTGCGTCCGAATGAATGAATGAATGACCATGGCTACAACTACGGTGACCAGTACTACTACACTAGTACTCGTAATACCACCACCACCGCCGCCGCCGCCGACACCACCACCACCACCACCACCACCACCGCCACCACTACCACCTCCACCATCACCACCACCACCACCACCGCCACCACTACCAACGCAAAACTTCTAATGCCACAGGCATTGGCTAAATCAGCTGGCTTTGGTGACAAGCCTCACACCAGAAGGTTTTCCCTTGGCCACCTCGGCTTTCAAGCCACGGCAGTACTCCAGCCTAGGCAGCTCATCATTGGCACGCAGACATCCCAGAAGGCATGTAACGAGATGCAGGAGACGGTCGCAGCCCGAGCCTTTTCAGGTTCATTGTGGAGGCTGGTACAGGCCACCGAGGATAATATATACGCCTTTGAAGCCTGAAACCTTGAGCTGTTACCTCAGGCCCTCAAGAGAAACAAGGCTAGTGCAACACGAGACGGATATTGGTTTAGTCTTAATGTACAGTTCATCTCAAAGTGTTTTCATGGAAGTGGTAAACATGTCCTGGCTCGGACACGGCGCTTGCTGGAGGTTTGTTGCAGCATCGATGGTTCAGACATGCACTCCAGTTACAAGAATGTGGATGTTCCCACAGTTCAAGACAACCAGCTGACCGAGCCTTGGATCATCTTGTCCACGAGTGTAACTCCTATACATCCTTGTTTCTGCCACAAATCCTTAAGTCAGGTCACTAACTAGAACAGCAAGTTTGTTTTCCTGGCCCGGCACACTGAGTTTTCAGCATCCTGAAGCCGAACTGCACCAACATATCATGTCTGGGGCTTTTGCCGAAAACCGGTGTTGCCCCCAATACTGGTAATCTGAGTCAGGATAGCAACAATAGAATTTACTGGCAAGGTAGGAGAATCCAGAACCACTCTTACTAAACCACCCTACCCCAGTGCTTCAGATTTAGCATTACCGTAAGGCTTCCAACTGCAGTATCCTTGAACCTTAAACCCTGGGGTAACATAGGGCCCATTATACTGTACGTAGTTATAGTGAGAAACCCCCTAAAATTGTATTGGTAATTATTTAGGCCCCTATTTTAGAGCATCTCGAAGCCATGTCTCGCGTGCATCCCTCCGGTCAATCTGGGCCAAGGGAGGAGCCCCTTGGAGGGCAACTTAAGATAGTTTTTAGGGAACTTACTAAAAAGGGGCCTTAAGAAGCAGGGTTCCTAGGGTTCCTTTAAAGGGGTCTATAAGGGCTGCTATAAGGGTACTATAATATGGGGGCCTAACAATTACCTGTACTATTTTGGGGGTTCCAACGCTATCCTAAAAATTAAGGCCCCTATATTGGAAGCTTACCCAAAGAGTTGATGTGCCTATAAAGTAGGTACTTAAGCCTTAAAGTGCCGAAGTATATAAGAGCCTCTGTAAGGCCCAAGTATATACTGCGTAGGCACATGGATCGTTTGCTTTTCGAAAGGTTCGGGTTTCGGATTTACCTTCTCTTCAGTAGGATAGATTATAGCCCTAAGGCTCCATGTACCCAAATATATACTTTGGGCCCGGATAGCTCTACGGCCAGGTGACCTCCCAGAACAGAGCAGAGAAATTCTTGGACGTACCCTACATCTGATACGCACATGCGCAAGTGTTCCTGCAGACATCAGGCTTACATATGCTCTGTCTACATACTAGGATAGTTCTCTTATAAATTAGGGATCTTTTATTTATAGGAGGCCGTACTAGTTGGTGACCTTATGTAGAGAACTACTTTTCACAGAAACATCAAGACCCAAGGAGGAGCCTGGCATACATCCCAGGCCAAAGCAGGCAGTGGCAGCACCTGTAACATGCCATGGCATAAAGACGGTGTTTCGGGTGCAGTGTTCATATGGTTTAGGGACGGGAGCCATCCGACAAGTCCGCGAGACTCCAGCGCTTTTCATAATCCCTAAGCCTTTTCGACCTTAAACTCCAGGTCCTTGACTTGATTCTGGCTGTTTCTACGCCGTAAGATCCTTAACCGCTCTAGCATGCAGCTACCCTCTGATAGTTCTATCAGAACTCCCTAAACGATATACCTGCGGCCCTAAACCGTATACTTGCGACTTTCCTTCCGTAAGTGCGCAGCGACTCGCAACATGTTCACAAAGGCCGGGCTGCCTTCCCTGCGGAAATTGCTTCGTCGTCGTCCCCCAGGCCTCCCCCATCCTCAGAAGGGGCCTTAGCCCATGACAGCTTCGACTTCGGGGGGTTTGGTCTAACAGCCATTTGGGAGTTTCCGAAAACAGGGGACCCTAAGAAAGTACCCTAAATAGTAGGATCCTGATTATAAGGACCCCAAAATAAGGTACCCTAATTTTCGGAAACTCCCATTTCAACTTGCCCAATCTCCTCCCTAAACCTCAATCCGTGCGTTTGCAGTGGGCTGCTTTAACCCAAAGGATCCATGTACCCAAATAGAAGATACTTTGGCCCCAGAGTACCTATATATGGACTACTTCACGGCCTAAGTATATACTATTTGGGTACATGGACCCTTAGGGTAACTGGATTCTAGATGGTCCCGTGGATCAGGCATCTTCCTTGAGACTCCAGGTAGGCATGTGTCGCGAAGTAATTCCATGGGACCCCTGAGCTGCAGCCCAGCTAGACCCATCTCTGAAACCTAGAAACCTATACAACCCTAAAAGGGTAGTTCTCTAAATTGGGGTCCCTATTTAGGTCCCTCAAATAGTACGGCACCCTTGTAAAAAGGACCCCCGAAGGGACCTTATTTTCGAGAGAGCTATCCATTGGGTCCATATGCTAGGATCCTTTCTTTGAGTGAGGTACCCATACTACCCTAAATGGTAGCATCCTCGGCCAGAAGGAGCCCTAGAAACCCAAGAAGTCCCAAGTACCGATACCCTAGAAAGTAGTTTCTATAGTAGGAAGTACATACTCCCGAAGTCCTAGACCCAAAACCCTAGACCCCCTAGACCCTAAACCCCTAAACCCTAAACCCTAAACCCCTAAACCCTAATCCCTAAACCCTAAACCCTAGACCCTAAACCCCTAAACCCTAAACCCCTAAAACCCTAAACCCTAAACCCCTAAACCCTAGAAAACCCTAAACCCTGAACCGCCCTAAACCCTAAACCGCCCTAAACCCTAAACCCCTAAACCCTAGACCCCAAAACCCTAAATCCCCGTAGCCAGGACCGCTTCTTCGCGCTCGAGCGTTTCGGCAAGTTTGATCGGACCCTCGCTCCAGGCCCTTCCAACAATTTGTATGGTTCTTCGGTTTAGGGTTTAGGGCGGTTTAGGGTTTAGGGTTTAGGGCGGTTTAGGGTTTAGGGTTTAGGGTTTAGGGCGGTTTAGGATTTAGGGACTTACCTACATTTGGTTGTAGGGAATTGAAGAATGGTAGTAATAGTAGTTATAATTGTACCCCATTCCTCCATTCCCTACTAACCAAAGGTAAGGTTTTAACTTGTTAGCTCTAGCCTTCCTTGCTATTCTGATAGGCTCGTTTCTTTTCCATCGTGCAGGGTGCGATCAACACAGTCACAGGGTGCGTGTGGTATTGTAGATCAGCTTCGAGACTATACTTGAGCGAATTACTCATGATAATCCGTAACCCTAAACCCTAAACCCTAAAATTAATATCATGTAGTTCGAAGTGGTCCGGAAGGGGTGAAAGCAAGATCCCCCATCCCAGCGATGCCTGTTTCTGTCGCTGTGTTTGTTAAACTGTTAGTTAGTAACAGGAATATTGTTGCTGCCAACAGTACCAGTGGTTCCTTTTCTTGCACCCCTACAGTAGCTGCTCCTGCTTTGCTCAGTTGTAGTAGGCGGATGAACAAAGAAATAGCAGTAGCAGGTACTGCCACGCTTTTGTTACGATGTTGTTTTCATTGGTTAGCGTCACGACTACCATCAGGGTCACGCGCTAGTTGCGAGCTGTTCGTGACGTGTTGGCAACAGTGGCGCATAAACGCTGTCATTTGAAGGACGATCCACTGATTATCATAGTGACCATGAGCCCTTGCCAACAACTCGATAAGCTTCCTCTAAACACAAACCATCAAATAAGGGATCTTGCATGCAGCACCCTAAACCCAATGCCCGAATAAAACCCTAAACCCTAGGAATTCAGAAGCAAAGCTTACACCCTGCGAAAACGATTTTAGAAAGGCTTGAGTTGGGCCGGTTTCGACCTCTGTGGCGCTTGCGCACCTTGGCTACACAGTTTAGGGTTTAGGCTTGAGGGCTGAAAGGGTTTAGGCTTTAAGGGTTTAGGGATGTTTAGCGTTTAGGGTGGGCTCCAGTTCCCTGAATATTGGGCTACTGCATGGGTTACATAGGGTCATGCAGGATTTTGTCCATCAGCCGCATTACACATGGTTCGGAACCTACTGGTTAGGTAACTGGAGCCCTGGGTTTACCTAGACCGGATAATGTAGTAACCTTTCCTTTGGCTACCTTAATGTCTGTTGTGCAAAATATAGGTTATCCAAAAAGAAGGTACTACTTTCTGGGGTTTAAGTAGAGGTGCCCTCAGTAAAGCACATCTAGGGAACAACCCGGGTGGAGGACCTAGAATCGAAGGGCGCTTTCCAGAAAGCCCTTGGCTGTGGGACTGGCGGGCTTATGGGGTCTCAAGGTTTAAGGTTTGAGCGCTTAGGATTAGGGTCTGTAGGGCTACACGGTTGACCATCTTAGGTTTCAGACTTTCATCATCAGGGTGTTGGGTTCCGCGACACAGTCACCCTTAAACCATAATCCCCAAACGATCTTCGTGAGTCGTAGCATGAAGGCCCGAACCCCAAACCATCTTAAAACCAGAAATCCTGTGAAACATGAGGCGACGCTACGGTTCTGGGTTGGGGGTGCCATGTCCTTCGCCATCACAATGGCCTCAGTCAAAGGCCCTAAACCCTCATTTCCAAGCCCTTTAAGCAATTCTTCGGCAGTCGACCTGTCATGCTTTCGTTAGATTGGTTGTCTTGCTTTGTTACGGCGTGGGGTTTAGGTGTGAGATGTTAATCTTACATGCCCAGGCCCGACCGGATGAAAGCCAGGATTCAGGGTTCAGGGCCACGCGTCATGTGGAGTTCCGGGCTGAAGATCTACCGTTGAGGGTTTTGGGTCAACTTCTTAGGTTTTAGCACTTCGACGTCAACACTTTTTGTACCTGCATCCTCCACTTCTGAGCCACCGTGAAATGTAGTTCTGATTATCCTACGCGACTTCTCTCTAGATTCAGGGATCCTTGTGTGGGTGTTCTTGCGGTATCTGGTATATAGTACAATTACTGGGCTTTGGAGTACCATACTTTAATACTTTTTTCTTAAAGGAACCATTATGAAATTAAAGTTTATACTTCTTTCTCCCTGGTTACTTAAAGCCCAGATTATGGTAATCGCAACCCTTGTAGTGCCCTCCCGGATAGGAAACCTCATAGTAGCTCTGCAAAATCTTTGCACTTAAGATGCACTTTGTAAACCCTATAAACAACATACTATATACTGGTGAAAATCCGTAAGTAGAAGAATCCGTCCGATACTCCCGCTATTAATCCCTTATAACTCCCTGATGAAGCCCGTCGAAAAACCCCTTATATGCCCCCACTCAGTGTCGAAAAGTATCCCCGTGACTGTTTCGAATCTTCAATGGTTCAAGTACATACCCCGTACCACTGGGGTGTAGGATTTGGCGGTTTGAGGTGTAGGTGACAGACACGGGATTAGGGGTTGAGGGTCCAGGATGTAGGATTCAGGGTTTAGGGCTCGTAACTTGTCGCCACACCACCCCTACCAAGACCTTTTCTGAAGACACCTGCTCCTCATGATGGGTGAAGTCTCATTCATGACACTTATCTTCATGAGAGTGTCCGGTATGTGAGTGGCTGTGTCCGCCTCAGAGAGCTCAGACATTGCAAAAACCCAGATGTGTTCATCAACATGCAGGGCTTGAATGTGAGCAATCGCAGCTCTCTCCGATATGTGCTTGAATCTGGAGGATACAATTGTTTCAGAAGACAAGGGTCCGGTTTCAACATGAAGCTGCGAAGATTTCAGGATCAGGTTCGCAATCCTTCGACTGCAACTCTTGTTCCCTCGTTGCTCGAAGCACGAAACCATCGACCCCACACTCCGAGTCCCCGTTCATCTTAAACGTTTTCGGCCGGCTCTCTGTACCATGCAATTGCGGCTTGGCGCGAAGGTCGCGTTCCGTTCCATCAGCAGCCGCGTAGTGCAGAAACTTGGCTATTGATCCGAGCTTATGAAGTTAGTGCTTGCAGTTCAAGGCTTCTCTCTTGATGAACCACATGCAGCACAAGTCTTGAACTCACAGTCAGCATCACCCTTCATCAGGTGCAGATGCCAGAATGCGCTATTGCACCGTAGGGCAGCTGCTTCTAGGAATCAGCCGTTGCGGGGTCAGTTCTTTCGATCGTGGTCAGTTGGCAGCCTCAGCGGTTTGTGTTCGGTGCCTGCAAACGGCCAGTTTTGGGGGTGTCAACTGTCGAAGCCTTCACTGTGGACTCGCATGCTGCAGCAATGGTCGAGGTTTTGCCTCATAAATCTTGGCCTGTGCCCCAACCTCAGATGCTGTTGCCTGTGATATTGAGGATGAGCAAGATGATGACGGTGATTATGAAGATGTTGATGATGATGATGATGGTCACGATTGCACAGTACCCTTTCGATACGCATTATGGGAGGGAACATAGTTTTCAAGTTCATATCATATAGGCATCAGAATTTGCCTGTGTACGGTGGTATGCATGTATGCATGCATGCATGCATGCATGCATGCATGCACATGAGTATGTCTGTGTGTCTGTATGTTTGCATGTCTGTGTGTTTGTCTGTGCACATGTTTGTTTGGTAGTTTTCGTTTGAGGAATTGTTCAAGTCTTAGATTTGTGGTCGCTTGCCTGTGTTCTTGTTTCGGCCCTGCGTGTGTAATGTAGATTTGAAACGCATGTTGCATGCTGGTATGCGCACACGTATACATATATATATATATATATGCTACCCCCCCCGGGGTTATCTACCCTTTTTGGGATTTTTTGGGTGAAAATGGCCGAAGTGGTCCAAAACCTTACAGCCCTACGGGGACTTCCTATATTTGAGGAACATTACTGCAGAACCACAACGCAACGTATACCAGAGTACATGCTTGCGCACGTGTTTCGGGCAATGCAAGGAAGTTCAGTCGGGAGTATTGAAGTTCAATCCCGAGGATTGAACTTCAATACTCTCGGATCCAAGATTCAAGATTCAAGATCCCTGGACAAAGTTGGCCCGGAATCTTGAATCTTGGA
>BGNK01003890.1:11489-25555 GCA_003297005.1 Symbiodinium sp. clade A Y106
GTGGCCACGTTGTCTGGGCGTGTCGGCTGATGCTGCTGATGCTGGTCGTATCGTGGCCACGTTGTGCGTGCTTCTCTAGCATTCTTGCTCTAGGCGTGCTGCAACATGTCTGTCTGTCTGTCTATGTTTGGGGAAAAGTCGGTATGTTGGGTCAAAACCTGCTTCTCACCTGTCGCAGTCTTTGTGTGGCAATGTGTTCATATGTTGGAACAAAACCCTCGTATTGACATGTTATGTTGTGATTCATCAAAACTGCTCCCGCCAGTGTTGTTCTCTGCAACTTTCTGTCTGCTGCAATGCGGGCTTGCTCCTGCAGCTTCGTTATCATGGCAGGATCAGTGAGAAGCACGCTGAAGCTTGGCATTTCTGAGGATCGTCGTTTGCACTTGACGAACTTCGCTCAGGTCCGCCTTTTGAGTGTCGGCTCCATCAGCTAAGCAATGGACAGGGCTGGCACTAGAGCAGACAAGAAACAACCAGCTAGGTTAATGTCGTAGGCAAGTGNTCAGGTCCGCCTTTTGAGTGTCGGCTCCATCAGCTAAGCAATGGACAGGGCTGGCACTAGAGCAGACAAGAAACAACCAGCTAGGTTAATGTCGTAGGCAAGTGCAGGTGCCAAGGCTATCGTCACAAGACCGGGGACATGGGAGTATGGAAAGTTCTCTAGCATTCTTGTTCTAGGCGTGCTGCAACATGTCTGTCTGTCTATGTTTGGCGAAAAGTTGGTATGTTGGGTCAAAACCTGCTTCTCACCTGTCGCAGTCTTTCTGTGGCAATGTGTTGCGTTTCCATAGAGCCTGCTTGGCTGCACAGACATGTGGAAAAGCTTTCCGCAACCGCCAATCCTGCAGTTGTCCGCGTCGTTCTCCTGGATCTGACTACGAGCCCTTATCTGCTGCTCTNACCGCCAATCCTGCAGTTGTCCGCGTCGTTCTCCTGGATCTGACTACGAGCCCTTATCTGCTGCTCTGATGCTGCTGATGCTGGTCTGCGCGTGTCGGCTGATGCTGTTGATGCTGGTCTTATGCTGCTGATGCTGGTCGTATCGTGGCCACGTTCTGCGTGCGTCTCTAACGTTCTTGCTCTAGGCATGCTGCCACATGTCTGTCCGTCTATGTTTGGCGGAAAGTTATATTAGTATGTTGGGTCAAAACCTGCTTGACCTATCCCTGTCTCTGTCTGGCAAAGTGTTCACATGGTGGGACAGAACCCCTCTTATTGACATGTTATGTTGGATCGAAACTGCTCCCGCCCGTGTTGTGCTCTGCAACTTTCGGTCTACTACAATGCGACCTTTCGTCCCAGCCCGTGGCTCTCAAGTTCTGAATGTTTAGATAAAAGCAGTTTAAAGGGATAGTGTTATTAATATTAGGAAGATGGAGACAATCAAATGCACAAGATGCCACAGCAAAAAACCTACAGAAGAGTTCGGGTTCAATAGATCGGGGCAACCTTGGCACAATTGTATTAAATGCAGAGAGAAGAGAAAGGAATACAAGAAAACTAAGATTGAGGATAAGAAGTCTGAAATCCAAGAAGTTTTTGATCACGTTCACCAGTTGTTGACGAATGATCTGTTTCTGGAAAATTACTTCATGCTATTTGAAAGCACAAAGACAAAATAATGATTGAGATACTTGTTGATGACAAACCCGAACAAACAAGCATACAGTGATACTATGATGTAATTACAACACAAAGCAGTTATATAATATAATTACATTAGAGTCATAACCCTTAACCCTAAACCCTGAACCAAATTCTACATGGGTTCTTGCCTATTTTGGGCTATGGCACTTGGATAGATACGGGTAGTTGGGAATAAAATAATTTCTTTGGATGATATTTATCTTTTCGGGTGGGTGGTGCCAATAGCCGAAAATAGGCAAGGTATGTTCTAACTAAGACTCGGACCAGGCCTCCGCAGGGAACTGTGGGATCATGAAGATCGCCGGGGGCTTTGGGATTTCGGGCTTTCCACTCCTGTCGCCCAAGCTTGACTGCATTGGACTGCACTGCACCGAGATCAACACTATCCGTCATTGGACAGCGCCTGCCCAGTGTCATCTTCAGCTTCTGAATGCAGCCCGTCCTGTGTACGATTGCTGCTGATATTGTACTAATCGCCGTCATGACCCTTCCTCTGCTTGTCACAATCACGACCAGTGGATGTTGGATGATGATATGGCCAGATAATGCTGTAGATAATTTTCCATTTTCAACAGACGGAGTTCATGATTGCCACGGGCTGCCACTTTATGCTGCTCGGCATCGCCAGTCATGAGGTCATGAGTGCCCGTTGATGCAGGATGCCGCATTATGCTGAACACCTTGGCTATCAGAATCACCGCACACCTTGTCTGAGCAAGAACAGTCGACAGTTGTGGGCGCGACTCAGAGCTGCCATCGCAGCTGTTCTTCGGTGGTTGCTGTTTTGGAAGCCCAGGCACACATCGACGATGCAGGTTTTCCCGGCCTTTTCCCTGTGGAGTGCTGTAACCTGAGTGCCGATGAGCGTGGCATCATCAGCTGGGAGCCCCAGCATTGCATAGCCATAGCCCGGCAGCCCGTTCTCTTTGGCCCGGCGCCTCGTCTCAAGTCGCTCTTCTGAAAAGGTGGCCTGAATTCCTTCGGCTTCGGTGGCACCAATTCGCGCGGCGAGGTCCTGTGGGTCCCGTTGCACAATAAGGTGGAAAGTGAGAACGCCTGGTCTCCCTGGCAGATCTGGGCCATGAGCCGCTCGGTAATGCGACGGAATGCGGACAAGGCCCTGGGGCCTTGCCCCTGCAAGGCAGAGATGTGCTCAGAGGCTTAGACATTCCGGCAAAGCCCCGCTGCATCTCCCAGGCGCTTGCAAGTGTGCGGACACGCGAGGCAGGCTTTGTGTGTGCTTTGGAGGGTCCGAGCCTTTTGCAAACTGACAGGGCCAAGCGCAGGAGATTGCCGTAACGGTTCCGTGCATTTCGTGCGGAGAACCCATGCACTACCTTGATGGCCGCGCACTGCAACTGGGACTCGTAGCGCCTCGATTTCTCTTGACTCCGAGAAGGGTTGTGCCAAGGCGGGGTGGTGCCGGGACCCATCACTGCACGGACATCCGCGAGGATGTGGCCGTTGTCTGAGGTGTCCTCTGTGTCGTGTCTTGACAAACGGTCGCGACGGATTTCAAGGCCTCCTACGAGACTTGCAGTAACTGCTACACCGGTGCCTACCACTACCGAGGCTGGCTGGACGGTTTGGTTTCTCCCAATTGCCATAGCCTGCATAGAGTAAGCGGTGATGCTGGGGGCATGGGAAGGCTTGCTTCCGTTTTTCTTACAGTTGCGACGTGTCGCTCCGTGCCCGAGCACCACATGCCTTGGTCATTGCTTTCGTGGTATCGCACTTCGGAGGCCTTAGGTGCTTTGCTCCCTAGATTCTCGTCAGGAGCACTTGCCTGAGCAGCCGTCTCTGAGTCTGGCCCTCTCACCACGGTCACCCCTGCACGTGCCAACACTGCAAGCAGAATCCTAGGCCGGCTAGGTTGAGAAGCGTAGAAACATTACACATGCAGCATCTCCTCGAGAATTTTCCAGGTGCTTCCTTCCCTAGCCCTAGCGTTGGCTGAAGATGCTTCCGCTTCTCTTTCTCCTGGAGATCCTTCTTCCAGAGTCGCGGCTGAATACCACACGCTCATGTTGGATCTCCAGGGAGAGTCTGGAACCGGATTTAGAGGGCTGCGAGGTAGTTGATTCGAGCTGAATTACCAAGAGCCGCCAGGAGTTTGGGGTTACATGGGATGTAGCTGTTTAAGCGTTTTCCCCCGGGGCTTAGCTCCGTGCATTCCGAGATCGAGCTGCTGACAGAAAATCTGCATAGTCCCGAAGAGCATGAGTTCACTTCCCATCTGAGCCGCTTGTCGGCGAGAATTTGAGAAACTAGAGAAGGCGCCTCGGACTGTGGACATGGATATCTCTTCAATTCAACAAACACTGGAATCACTGGAAGGTGTGCATGGGGATTCAAACCACAGCATGAGATTTTCCATTGGTCTTCCTCCGGTCAGCAGCTGAAAGCCATTGTGCTGAGTACTGTCGCAGCTTGATGTCACCGTGCAGGAAATTGCGCTCCTTTATCAGCTGGCCCAAGCAGCCCAAGTGACGGCATGTCAAGACGAAGCCCCACGAATGCGAAGACGACAACCTAGCTTAGCCGTGCTCGCACGGTTCAGACACTAGTGACTGCACAGTCGGGGACAGCCCTATGTTTGAAGTGACAGTCCTCTACCGCTTCTTGCCAAGAACGGCCGGGAAACGGAGTCGGCTACTGCACCTCTTCAGGACCAGGAGGGGGACGGGACGGGGTGCAGGCTTTCAGGCTTCCGAAGCGAGTCTGCGACCGGAGGCGCCAGGCGCCACATGCCGCAGCTGTGCAAGTTCTATGCGCAGGCGGAGACGCGGAGATGTTCACTCGCTCTCTTCCCTCTGTTTTGCTCTTTGTTGAATGTGGCCTTCGTGCATCACGTGACAATGGGCTTTCGGCGTCGAGCATCACAAGCCGCCGCAGGGACGCTGCGCGTTCGGCAATGCTTGCAACATGTGGCATGGCGACCCGAATGGCACCAATGGCAGCAACATCACCAACGGAGGCTACAAGGCCAGCAGCAGAAGAACGACCAGCGTTAGTTTGCTGATCATTGCTTCCTTGCGAATTTCATCATTTCGACTAGGGATCATCCGTTCGTTGCTTTGCTATACCTTGCTGAATGCATGCATATTTGCGCATCAGGACGGCGACAAAAAGGGTTTTCCGTGCCGCGCCTGGAGCGAGTCTCGCAGGGTTGAGGGTTCATGGCTGGTGGATATTCCTCCGAGGGGTGGCGCGAAGGCCTCCGCGAATGGAACCAATGGCCAGGACGGGAGGGGCAGCGATGTGCGCAGCGGCCGCGCTTGAGACACTGCATGTGGTCATCGTGCATCTCTCTTCTAACGTTTCACTGAAAAGCCCGAGCTCTCTCCAGGCTCATGCAGCAGGCACAAGGGTGGACAGGGGGGGACATGTCATGAGAGAGGTAGGTTGTATGGCTCGCGCCGCACATTCCCCCCTCCCCGTCCGCCACGCCACGCCAGGCGCCACAATCTGCCGCCACTTTCTGCAGGGACGATGTGCCTTTGGCTCCCGCCTTACAGCGGTCAAACTTGTTGACAACTCAAAATCAGATGGCCCCAGGCCCTGCGAGAGCAGCGGTCGCTCGTGCTCCAAGGTAACGCATGCCGCAACCTCCACACGATGCCGGAGCCGGTGCCGGCGGTTCCGTCGGCTCCAGTGGCGAACGGCCACAGCCGTGGCCCGGACATGGGACATGGGGCGACAGCGACGGCTCGAGTGGAACGGCCCCGCCCGAGGCGCGAGAGCGGCCAGAGCAGCGAGGGCAACTCAGCTTTTGTCCTTCTTGTCCTGACAGGCCCGTGGAAGAGTTTACCGAATGCGGCATTTGCTTCGAGAATGCCTGTGCCCTTGAGTGTTTTTCTGCCTGCCCGCAAGAGAATCCGCAAAACTCGAGTTTGGAAAGTGCAATGTACTGAACTGCTTCCGTCAGTTTTGATATGCTGAGGTCATGAAGAGGGGTGAGCGTTTTGGAATGCTAGAAAGTCGTGGCCCCGGAAACTTCGACACAGTTTGGTGCGGTGGAAGAGCCGGAGATTGACTTCATAGACTGAAATCATGGTTGGCGCAATGACACGGTCACAGCTTGCCATAGGCAAACACCCAACATTAACAGGTCTGAGCTGCCTGACCTGCAGAGTCGACCCTGCCCATCGAATCATTCTCGGAATGGGACTTAGCACATGGAGGCCAACCTGTCCGAGGGCAGCGGGCAGATGACTGCCAGGTAAATGGGCTAGCCGGCTGGGGCAGTGCCAAAGTCCTGGGTTGCGACTTAGCTTCCAACGAAAAGGAGACGGGACCATGAATCTGCTTGAAGTTGGAAGGGCCAAGTGCCAGTTGCTGTTGCTATGACTGCTGCTGTTGTATTGCTCCCCTCCTCCTCCTCCTCGCCCTCCTACTCCACTCCTACCAAACCTTCATGAAATTCCACGACAGACATTGGAAGCTGATAGAGGGAATTTGGGAAGGAATTATTATCACACTGAAACGATCAACGATGATGAAATATAACAACATTTCAGGTTGTGAATTTTGATTTGTTTCTTTTTTGGAAACAAAATCGTGACTGTTAACATCAGAACAGGTGAAAAAACGATCGATGATTACACTCCTACTCCTACTACTCCACTCCTACTCATATACTCCTACCGTACTCGTATTACTACCGCTACTACTACCACTACTACCACCACGGCCAGTACCACCACCACTACCACCCGCTGCCACTACCACTACCACTACCACTCCTACCACCACGACTGGTACTACTACGACGACGACGACGACTACTACTACTACTCCTACTCCTACTCCTACTCCTCCTGCTACTGCTACTGCTACTGCTAGTGCTAGTGCTAGTGCTACTACTGCTGCTACTCCTACTCCTATTCCTACTCCTACTCCTACTGCTACTACTACTACTTCTTCTCCTGCTACACTTCTGCTACTACTACTACTACTACGACTACTGCTTCGGCTGCCGCCACGACCACCACCACCACCACTACCACTACTGCTCCTGCTGCTACTACTATTGCTACTACCACCACCACGACGACCACTACTACTACCACTACAACTACCACTATCACTACCACTACCACTACCTCGACGCTTGACCCCTGGTGCGACGCCCATCGCGGAGCATGTTCGTCACGACCATCCGCACATTATCACCACGATCAACATACATCATTCTTTTCATCAGGAAGAGCAACATAACTCGTCATTAGTTTTTGGGCATGGATGCTGTGTTGCGGTAGGCCGTGGACGTCATTAGGTTTTGCACATGCATGCTCTGTGCGCAAATCGCACTAGACCGCGGACGTCACTAGGTTTTGGGCATGGATGCTTTCGCAAGGCGCACTAGACCACGGACATCATTAGTGGATGCTGTGTTCCCAAATCGCATCAGACCACGGACGCCGCTAGCTATTGGGCATGGATGCTGTTCGCAAAGCGCTCTAGACAATGGACGTCATTGAGTTTGGGCTGGATGCTCTGTTCACAAATCGCACTAGACCACGGACGTCATTAGGTTTTGGGCATGGGTGCTCTGTTCTCATTTGCTTGTTGTTGGGACACCACCCCTTCGGGTCGAGGGGTGGTGCCGTCAGCGTCAGGCATCGCCCCACACGCCAAGGGGATACTGTTCGAGCATATGAAGCCAGCTGAACTTGCTGTTGCCCTAAGTCTCGCTGCCGGTGCTGTGCATGTGCGCGTGTTTGCTCGTCCAACTCTCCCGGTAGCAGGGTTAGTTGTAGCTTTTTCTTTTCTTAGATGTAGCTTGTTCTCTCTTCGATGTAACTTTTTCCTTTTTCCTACTGACCCCACTTACCCCACGTACCCCACCTAGTCCACCTGCACCGCCTATCCCCACTACCCCACGACCCCACCTGCTACTATCGTCCGCGTCGCAGCAGCAATTTCGGGTGCGGTTTTATGTTGCAGGGTTTGAGTCCTTTGCACCCGAAGCTGCAGTCCTGCCGCCCCAACGGAGTGAATCCAGCAGGTACCTTGGACCGAAAACGAAAACGCTAAGGCGTGAATCCAGCAAGAACCTTTTCCCGAAGACGAAAGCCCTAAGGAGTGAATCCAGCAGGATCTTTTTGACCGAAGACGAAACCTTAAGGAGTGAATCCAGCAAGAACTGTTGACCCAAGACGAAAACCCGAAGAAGTTAATTCCCAAGGCGAGCGCTAAGGAGTCAATCCAGCAGGAACTAGTTCCCGAAGACGAAAACCCTAAGCAGTGAATCCAGCAAGAACCTTTGACCGAAGAGGAAAACCCGAAGGACTCAATCCAGCAGGAAACTTTAACCCAAGACGAAAATCCTAAAGAGTGACTAGGGGAAAGCCCTACGGAGTGAATCCAGCAGGAACCTTTAACCCAAGACGAAAGCCCTAAGAGTGAATTCCCACGGTGAGACCCTAAATAATGAAAAAGCTGAAAAGCTACATTTAAGATAAAAAAGTTACAAGATGCCTGTTTTGCAACCCTCTGCAGAGATTTGCTGTTTTCGGAGCCAAGAGAAAGTTACAATCAAGTAACTTTACTGGACAAAGCTGAAAAGTACATCTAAAAAATGAAATTCCAAGTAAGGGTTCTACCAACTCTCCCCCCCAATGCCCGATCTCTGAGCCAGTGCCCCCAGCTTAGTACTTCGGCAAAAATCTCCATGGGAAGAGCTTTTGTTCCTGCGACGTGGGCTGTTTTGCCAAGTGTCGATTTGTCTATTTCCAACCGAAGCCGCACGGCTTGGCGGGGTTATGGAGGTTCTGGCGGCACATCCCGCATCAATATCCACGCAGATCTGTGTCCCTATCGCTAAAATCGAAGCAAGCAGATCTCTGTCCCTGTCTTTACTTTTGCAGCAAGCAGATCTCTGCCCTTGTCTTTAAATTCGAAGCAAGCAGATCTCCATCCCTGTCTCTAAATTCGAAGCAAGCAGATGTCCGTCCATGTCTCTCACGAACCATCCGGCAGCCGTTTATTTTTGAGTTTTCGGGGACGGGTTCTTGAATTGCGTGTAGGTTATAATTGAGTTTCCTGGGACGGGTTTTCTAATTGCTTTACTTGCGTGTAGGTTACAATTGACAACTCAACATTACGCTTCGTCAGTATACTTCTACCAATCTGCAAGAGGCTGACAACAGAACTTGTGAAGGCCTTTCAGGGCCACTGATAGCTCTGCAAGCTTTCCAGAATTTCCTGGTTTGTCACGAGGTGCATTCTCGAATGTTTGCCCGGGGGACTGACCTCTTAATCGCCAGCGTGTTCACTACTGTGAAGTGAACTCGCTCCGCTGTCCTGGCTATCGTTTTGCCGAGCACGACGCATTTGTGCATTTGTGCATTGCTGAGTGGGTCTGAGTCCAAGGCTGCGACCACGCATTTTGCCTCAGCTGCATTCGCAATTGGCGACGCGAGCGGGAACAGCAGGTGCGGGGGCTTGAACTTGAATGAAGGCAGTAGCCGCTTGGTGCTGAGTACCCGTAGCTCTTCGACATGAGAATTCCGAGCACAGGATAAGCAGAACCTGCGGCTCTGTCCGGTTTGCCGCAATGTTTCTTGGCAGAGTCCGAGAGATTTCGCATTCGCATCAGTCCCTGATTCGGAGAGATTCGTACCAGTATTTGAGGAATCCTTCTACGTGATTCCCACGGACCACATCATCTTGGATCCCGAGGAAAAACGCCAGCTGCTTATTGTCAGTTTCAGGCTTCGGGTACCCGTCAAGCTTTGGTCGAAGAGCTCCAGTTCTTGGCAAACGCACCTAGGAGACGTCATCGACTCCTACAAGCAGGCGAGTTGGCGTCGCTTTGGCGCAGCCTTGTTACGTATTTGTGTTCTGGCTGTGGATGGCTATGGCTGTTTGAGCGCAGGAGATGGGCCGCATACCGTGCAAACTCTTTGACTACGGCCGAGGAGCGAAGAGAATCGAACAGAGTCGGATGGAAGTGCCCTGCTGCCCTGCTTGTGGGAAGGCCACTGTCCATTTGGCACCAGCTGTTTCTATGCCCACCTCAATCCGGACGGCCACGGGGCTCAGCCTCGACAGCCTCGAGCCTCTCGGATCGCCGTGGCCTGCGCTCTTGGCTCAGGCACGCGGTACATCCCGCCACCGCTCAAGTGGATGCGAGGAGCCGAAGGCCGTTGATGTCCAAAAGGAGCCAGACTGTTGTCATGAACGTTCCCGGGAAGGTAGCCAGGTGAAGTCGGAAGTGAAGATCTCCGACTTCTTTGACTAAGGCGACTAAGGCATTTTGGGGCCGGGACCTCAGGGGGCCGATTTCGGACTTTCGGTTTCCGGTGTTGAACCCCTTCGCGCGCTCAAGGCGACACTAATAATAAAGACAGCAATAATATTAAGAGTGCATCTGTGTTCTTCCTTCGAGACTCGTACCGTCAGTGCCATGAATTAAGCTTTCTTGTCGTTCACGCTGAGCGCTTTCCGCATGCCTCGTATTCAATCCGCCAGGACCTAGGGACCAAGCTGCAGACTTCTTGCAAGCACATAAACAAGAAAGCCACCGTGGCCCTTGCTTTGGCGTAGGTGTTTGTGTGTGCGGGTGTGTGTGTGTGTGTGCGCGTGCGTGTGTGAGTGTGAGTCAAAGGTGGGTGGGTTAAACCTAAAAAACGTTGTGATAAGACGATGGGGTTCTTATGTTCAACGTGACAGGGAAAACCCAAATCGTGGTGCAAGTGCTTATAGCCCTAGCAGGGCTTCTGGGGGTCCTGCGTGCGGACTCCTTATCTCGCCAGTACCAGAGGGGAAAGATGATTGAGGCTTATCCTGGTGGTCCTAGTGTTCATGGTCGTCTTGGTTGTCGTGGTCGTTCTGGTATCTTCGCGGAATGCATGGTAAGTGCTCTTTGACTGGTTGGGGATCCAAAGCCAAGCACTTCCAAGGACCATCGCGGCCGCCTCCACGCCTTTCTGCGGCTCCGGCGACCAATGCCAGCCTTCTGCACTTGCCAAACCCGGCTGGGCTAGGGGACAACTGGCCGCCATCAGCGTCGCGAGACCAAACGAAAGCAAGCATCCGAGAGCTGCAGTGCACAGCCAGCCCAAGTTCTGATGCCTTTTTGATTCTGTGCCTTTGCCTTGCTGCTTGGTGTGGCATCGACCCGGCCGCAAGCCTCCGGCGAATCTGAGACGATTGTATCACTCCGTAATTGCAGCAGCAGCATGGGGACAGAATGGAATCTACCGAGAAGTCCAATGATTCGACAAGAGCCGTTTCGAACGGTGTATGTGCTGCATGTGTGCAGTCCCGAATCGTTCGGTCGCCTTCAACTGTGTTGAAAATCCATTTGGGCAGGTAAAGCCAGGGAGTCCCTGACAGGGGGCTCTGTAATTGTAATACTGAGCGATTGCCGGTGCTGGTGAAGGAGAGGCTCCAACAGACTCCGCCAAAGTGCCCAAGAACACTTGACAACGTGCACAACGCTACAGCAATACTTCCATCCTCTGCCATCCAACAGAAGTAACAGAAGGGTCCTGCGATTCGCATGCTGTTGGGCCGTGCGCAATGGGCCGGACGGCCTGGCATTCGATGCTACGTCAACACCAAGGTGCAAGAGTCAGATGGCTCTTCTGTAGCTGTAGCCCGCCTAGCCTTCGCCCTCTTAGCCTGCGGTCGGCTTCCCCAGCCGCTCCGAGCCCAGATGACTCAACGGCGCCGGGACTTCGAGGAGAAGGCCACTGAATTCGAGCCGAGGCTACACACGGCAGTTACATCCCACACTGGTAAGGGATGGCAACCCGAATGAGACAGACCGTAGCAGTACCAGTGCCTGGATTCCCGGCTGCGCTGTCCAGGACCGTCTCTTCCTCATAATGCTTGAAGCCTCTGTTGATTTCCCGAAGCTTCCGGAACCGTCAGATACCTCGAGCCTGTTGCTTGCAGCTGACACGAGAACCGACTTGAGTTGTTTCATTCATTTGTGAGATTTCAAGGGTTGTGGTTAGACACAAAAACAAACATTGCGTTAGTTGTCCATTGTCTTTCTTCTACCACCAGTACACCCTGAACCCCAAGTTAAGCCTGAATTCTCAGCTGGCTCTTGGTCCATTGTTTCAGGCATATCCTCGAGCAACGACTTTGGAGCCGAATAGGCTCCCAAGAAGGGGCCGAAGGGGCGGCTGGATGCAAAGTCCGCAGAGGCGCAAGAAGGGCCTTCTCGGTACGGGATGATTTTGGTGCTTAAAGGGCGCTCTCTGGGGGTCTGCTGTTTAGCGATGGTGCATGATAACTCGCAGCATATGACGGACTGCCAGCATTCAAGCCACACCGGATTCTTTAGCGGGAAGAGAATGAAACTGAAGTCGCTGAAGGGTTCTTAAGGTTTGCAGGCCTTGTCGACATCTTGTGTATGATCCACTCCGGAGAAAACTCGAAGGCGATGATCCCGCATACCGTCCAGGCTGTTTCACTGCGCCACTCGCTGCACCGACCACAATCATTGCCGCCAACCACTTGCTTAATTTGAGTGTACATCGGGAGACAAATAGAGGATCTTAACAGCCCTGCACATCTTGTTTGGCTCCCTGGTTCTTTGCCGTGTTCGCAGTCGCTAAGACGAGACCCCTCGGAATGTTCTTGTTGCAGATCTGCCGTCTGCAGGGGTGTCGCCAAGCTGGATGGCACCAACTCGGCGCAGCGTGCCTGGTGGGCTGAACGGGCGGCTTCCATCGATGAGAGCTTCGTGACGAAGGTGCAGGAGCCCCAGACATCGCCGACAGACTTGCAGGGACTCCTTGATCAGCACCTCTTTGAGATGGACGCGCTGAAAGTGGCAATGCCACGAGCGGATGATTTTCGGCTCCCCCACATCAAGGAGCTTGCCAAGACTCCCAAGCCAAACCCCGTGCACGAGGCGACAGTGGCATCGCCGCCCTTGCAGGCCCCTCCCGAAGCGGCTTTGCCATCCTTTCTTCCCGAGTCCTTGGAGAGAAGGCAGAGACGGAGGCGGGGTCGTTTCCTTGGGAGCAGCACCTTCAAGCCTGGAACTGGAAGCAGCCCGAGCGCAGCGAGCGCAGAGGAGCGGGCCGCTCGGGGCGGCTGGTCCGAAGATTCGGAGTCGGAGTCGGACTCCGAGGCAGAGGCCGCGGAGGCCCAGGCGCAGGCCGCTCAGCGGCAGGGCGGTCAGCGGCTTGGGCGGCTCTCTGCAAGGAAAGCCACCAAAGTCACTAAAGCCAGAGCCCATCATCCGTCGCCACAGCTCCCTGAAGAGCCCATGGAGCCTATGGAGCCCGTGCGTGACTGCGCGCTTGGGAACCTTTGGAGTCAGTTCGGAGCCTCCTGGGTACAGTACAACCAGTGTGTAGTTCCCAGCGTTTTTCCGCAAGATCCACAGCAAGCGGCCACTGGGGCCACTCTCGAAGCGTATCACCAAACACGGCAGTCAGCATCCCTCTTCGACGTCTCTTTCAAGGTCTGCCTGCAGATCATGGGAATGGACCGAGAGTTCGTCGCGGATCAGTTTCTAACCTGCAGCCTCCGAGCGATGCGAGTCGGTGACGTGCAATATGCATGCATCCTGGACAGCAAAGGCCTAGTCCTGGATGACGCCTTCGTCTTTCTTCACGAGGCTTCTGTAAACATCTTAGCTTCTGGCTGGCATTCCAAGCAGCTGCTGGAGTATCTTGGCCAGACGCTCCTCCGCACTGTGGGCTCTAAGTAGGCTGCTAGCGTGTGGGGAAAGCATTCTGTATTCAGTGTCTGTTTCTCTCGAAAAGCAAATGCAAGGCGTCATTGCCCGTGAGGTATCTGATCTATGTGCGGCGCTCTGGTGCCGACGTTTCTTTCGTGAGCCACAGTGGCGCCGTCCTCGCTCTTCAGGGCCCGAAAGCTCAGGAGGACAGTGCATCACAAAAGTCACAAGAGAAATCTACTAGCGGAGTCCTTTTACGCTTTTGAGGTGTCCATGATGCCTAAATCTGAGAAGCTAAGCTCCAGTGTAGCTGCTGACCTGATTACTGTACCACTTGGAGACCTGCAGGCATAGGTATGTTGCATACTGCTGTTCACGGCTTTTCTGTCCCTGCTTGCCGGTCATCCGCATGGTCGCTTGCATACATTAAGTGGGAGAAAGGGGAGGGAGCGACCGGGGGGAAGGCAAGCGAGCAGGATGGAAAGACAGATAAACAGACTCGTGCTCTGTGTGTGTGCATAATTAAATTCTTTTACCACATGTCAATATGTATGTGTGTGTGTATGTAGAAGTCTGGCAATCGGAACTGATTGAGATTGCTTCTGGAGACTGAGAAGAGCACATGTATATATGATGCAGGGCTGCCACACCCCCCCTCCCCCCCCCTCCCCATGGTATCCCCCCTTGCCTGTCAAGTGGGTAGTTGTCTTGTTTGGGCTTGTTGCTTTTCCCGTCTGGTCTTGTTTGGCCTCGTCCCCTC
>BGNK01003890.1:34259-64230 GCA_003297005.1 Symbiodinium sp. clade A Y106
CAAAAACCCAGGCGAGCTTTCAAGCTTCATAAGATGTTCCTACATGACGAAAGTACTGTAAATACCGAGTAAAACGGATGTGTGTTACAAGAGTATGTCAGAGAGGTGGTTGGTAGGGGAGGGGGGGCGCCGCCGCCTACTACTACTACTACTACTACTGCCACTGCCACTGCCACTACTACTACTACTACTACTACTACTACTACTACTCGCAAGCGTCGATGATTTCCGAAAGTTGTCTGCACGATCTGATCTTGGTCCCAGGCCGAGGATTGTGGGCACCTCTACGGCTTCGGAGATCCTGCTGCAAAGCGTTCCAAGCTCCAAGAGATTGTGCAGCAGCGAGTGAAGGCACTTGGAAGGGGACATGGCCAGCACTTGTTCGCCTCAAGACGAGGGCTTGGGGATTCGCAGCGCTCCTGCTCGCGCAGGATGTGGCCACTGCCAAGGAAAAGCTCCCACCAGAGCATCTGGCGGAAACAGCACAGGCCTTCGTCAAAGAGTTCGGCGCGCCGCAGTCTCTGGTGGACATTTCGGAGAAAAGCATGCATAATTAGCTTCGGTCTGTCGATGATAGGCATCGTCCCTCACAGGAAATGTAGGCGCTTTGGCCTTCTGTGGCCTTCAGGACTGCATTGGCGAGGCCGAGAAATCATCTTGGGCCCTGGCTCTGGCTGCAGAGTTCAAGCGGGCCTCCCCTTCGAAGGCAGCATGACAGGTTTACAATCAAAAAGCACCTCACTTACGGGGAATGTTGAGGTTACGAGGTATCTTGTGTGACAAAGGCTGCATGATTTGCGGACAGCTATTTCTTGACACGAAGGGCGACATCAGCCCTGACCTGGATGCTGCCGAGCAGGCACGGAAGGACTCTAAGAAGATGGTTCCCAAGACTTCTCAAAAGGTGACGACATGCAGTATGTCAGCATTTTCCCGCAAGCACTGCATATACGAATGTTGCTGCCCTCAGTTGTCTCACACGAAGTCAAGTTGTTCTTTGCACAAGGCTCTGGTCTACAGTCACCATGGTGCGAGCATCCTCTCGGTATTGACCGAGCCCAAGTGGTTCAAAGGCACTCTGGCAGACCTCAAAGATGTCCGAGTCAGGAGAGTGCGGCTGAGACGGGACAAGCTTCCACAACCACGCGGTGGGTGTTTCGCTCGTTTTGGGAGGACGCAGGCCTGGGCCGCGAAGGAGGGAAGACGGCGGCCCGCCTGCCTGCGGAAGGACTTCTTGATCGATGTGCCTCGGCAGAACTTGAGCTGTCGGTGTGAGACCGCAAATTTCTCCCATGGAACAGCGTTCTGAGATGTTCTGAGTGTGTTGGGTCTGAGTCACTGAGGAGTATCAGGTCCTTGAAGCCGTCGCTCACGGTGCAGACACGGTGCTCCTCATGGTTTCCATCCTCTCGCAGACCAGGCCTTTGCCCAGAGACCCCCAAAAGAGACCTTAGAGCCTCTAGAGCCTCTAGAGCCTTAGAGCACTGTGTCGGAGGCTGCAGGCATTGCTGAGCTGCTGCCGGAGCCAGGGCCTGGAGCCCTTGGTGGAAGTTGTCACCGATAGGGAGCTGGAGGCCCCTTTAGGCGTTGCCTTGCAACGCCGCCTTGCAACGCCTTGCAACGCCTCGCTTCCTCGCAACGCCTTTTCTCAAGTTGAGGTCGCGCTACGGGCGGGGGCCAAAGTGCTGGGGGTGAACAACCGGAACCTCCACACCCTGGTCCTGGATAAACACCGCACACAGGCCATCTCTCAGGAGACCCGCGACGTTTCAAAGCCTGACAGGAAGCAGTGTCTGAGTCTCGTGGATCGTCGTGTCTCGCCAGGAGCTAGCACGGCGGGGTGTGGCAGTTGGCACGGAGGTGAAGTTGCTGGCTCTCAGCGGCCTTTCCAGCGCTGAGGACGTGGCACACTGCAGGCAGATTCGATGCTCGGGGATCCTGGTGGGCGAGGCCCTGATGAGGGCACCGGATCCAGGCTGCGCGAGGAAGTAAAGTGTCTTCGCAGATCTACAGTATGCACCAAGTCCCCAGAAGTGCTACGACACAGGTGCCGCCATTCTGGCTATGATGGCACCCGGCGAAGGCGTTGCAGCGCTGCCGGTGGCACCGGGGGCTGTGCTGGTGAAAGTCTGCGGCGTACGACGCGAGGTGCCATCGATCGCACTTCCCCTCGACGTCCAAAGAAAACCTGGAGTTGTCACAGTGAGTTTGCATACGATACTGTATAGCTATAGTAAAGTCCTTTTAACCTAGTGATTCTAGTGGTTGAGATCATAAGCTTTTAATTTTTTGGGTTTCTTATATACCACCCTTTGAACCCAAAGTTTGGATTTTTCTGGGCGGATGATCTCGACAGCTGAGCCAATGTTGTTTGTGTTTGGAGCTATCATGTAGGAAATTATTAATAGTCATGAATGAAGCTTCATGCACGTAGCTGGCCTTCGCAGGAGGATGCGTCGTGCGCCGTCGCTGCCGGCGCCAACCTCATCGGCGTAATTTTCGCCAAGTCCAAGCGACAGGCCTCACAAGAAGAGGCAGGCCTAGGGAAGGAGAAAACGGGTCGTCCGAGCTGAACCGTATTGCCAGGGCAAAAGGTTTAGGGTTTCGCCAAACTGGCGTTTGGCTGCCGAGGCAACACGCCTGGTGGCGGCAGTGCGGCGCTTCGGGGAGCGCAGCGGACGGCTGCTGCGCCAAACAGGGAGCCCCCCGGCTGCAGCTGCAGCAGCGCTGGCGAAGCAAGCGGCCGCGCTGCGCTCTGCCTGTCAACGGCCTTTGGTGGTGGGCGTGTTTATGGACCAGGCTTTAGAGGAAGTGTCCAAAACCACCACCACAACCGACGTAGACGTGGTGCAATTGCACGGTGGCGAGAGCCCAGACTTCGTCCGGGAGCTGCGGGCGCAGCTGCCAGACACATGGATCATCAAAGTCGCTCACCTTCCTCCGACTTCGAGCGGTGAGGGCGCGTCCCCGGAAGAGCTTGAGGAGCTGAGGCAGCGTGATAAGCTCAAAACATATGAAGGCTTTGGGTTCAGTTTGCTGATGGGATTTCAGGGTGTCCGAGGTGAATGCTCCGTGAGAGCTTGAGCTCCCCACTGCTTACCCGAATCGAGGCTTAAGTTGATGAGCTACTGCGAAGTGTGCGACTCCATCTTGCTTGACACCGCCGTCAAGGGCAGCAACTCGGGTGGCACCGGTGCTGCTTTTGATTGGGCAGTGGTGCGGGTTGTGCAGGAGCAGTGGCAGATTCCAGTGATTGTGGCCGGCGGCCTCACCGACACGAACGTGGCGGAGTTGGTAGCGTCGGTTGGCCCCTTCGGTGTGGACGTTGCGAGCGGAGTTGAGGATGCCCCTGGCGTCAAAAATGGCGAGAAGACTCCGCGGTATGTCCGTGAGGCTAAGCGGGCCCGGTTTTCCAAGTGAGCCGACATGCGCCGATATGTACTCTTGAAACAGGATGCAGACGGAGAGCGAGAGAGAATAGGGGCCTTTCCCACTACAAGTTTCCAGCTTCCTGCGCAGCGTCCGTAGCTTCGGGACAAGGATGTGCTTCGCCGCCTCGTCGAGATGCTTTGCACAGCCAGTGCCTCGGAAGGCCTCGGAGTGGCGCACGGAGCCCAGAGCCAGCGAGCCGGCCGCCAGGTTGGGGACGCCGGGCCCAAGGTGGTGAAACAGAAGGAGAGTGCAGAAAAGAACGCTGCGGATCGCCTCCTCTGGCAGTCAGGGCTCCCAGGCTCCCGAGCCGCAGGCTGCGGGGGGCGCGCCGGCGCCGGAAGCGGTCGGCGGTAGCTGAGGTCACAAGCGCGCGGAGTCTACAAGGCAGTGGAGCGGCCCTGCCCGGAGCGGTGAGAGAGGAGAGCGGCGCCCCTGACTCGGAGACCGACTTCGAGAGCAAGCTTCTGACGACCAGCGCAGAGTACTATCGCTCCAAAGTGGCCGGCTGGACTGCTGCGTGCGCGAGATTCTCCCAAAGCCCAAAGCATGGGAAGCCTCAATAGCTTTGTGAGCTTTAATGGTTAGGTGCCTGCCGAGATTCAAGTTCCACACTTTGGATTTGTCCCTTGTTGGGCCTCCGTGCCTTTCGTCGCCCCGAAGAGCTCAGCAACTTTGGGACAAGAGGGTTTACGGGCCCAGAGAAGACAAGCCAATTGCATGGGACTTACACACTTTCTCTTGCTTGCAACGTTTGCATTGGGGAGCGGGTTGGTGTCACACTATTTTCGAAAACATGCATTTTCCCGAGTGTTGGCTTTGCAAAAGCCGAGAACATCAGTGTGCATCGTGGTTTCTGCATTTTCGAATCTCAGAGTTTTGTCGCGTTTGAGGGAGTTTCAGTGTTTGCAGTTCGGTTGCGGCTGGTGGTGCGAGAGAGGTGGCGGATGTCNGGGGGGGGGGGGGGGGGGGGGGGGGTGTGTGTGGGCTAATCACGTTCTTGTCTCATGCCGCTGCCATGGGCTTGAATGGCGTATCTTGCGTTTAAGAAATAGTTTTGCTGGTGCTGTAGGCTGAGATATTTGCTGCGTGAGGGAGGTGGGAAGAGCGGGGTAGGGGTTTGCGATGTTGTCGGGGCTGCTCGGCTGGTCGGGTATGCTGGCGAGGTTCTTGCTCGGCCCACTCGCTACCTCGGGGTTGCGAGAAGTGTCAATTAAGATCAAGATGATGATTATGATGACGACGACTGCTGATAACGACGATGAGGGTGATGATGTTGTTGTTGTTGTTGATGATGATGATGATGATGATGGCCGGATAATTTGCGTCCATGACGTCGCGATGACACGGCGCAGTGCAAGCTGTCCGACACAGCCATCGGCTCAACGAGGTCAACCAACCTCGCTCTCAGTTAACCACCGTCCGTCCGTGGTCAGGCTGCGAATCGAAAGCCAAATTGAGCAGCTGGCACACAGCAGTTGGACAGCACCTCCCGGCGACATGAAGACTTGGTGTGCGACGGTGAGACATGTACAGTCATTGGCCTTTGGTCTTACCAAGAGCTAACTCCCGTATCGGGTCTCCTGGGTGTTCAACCCCCATCAACCCCCTCTGCCTGAAGTGGGCCGGAGGAGGCTGTGCCGTATGCTCATCAAAGCGCTTCGAGCTTAAATGCGTTGAGTTGATCGCACTTCTCGGTTCCTATGTTGAGCCTCGTTCATAATACACATCATCTGCGGACACACACACACAAGCTTGACATACAACTGCAAAATCCTGGTCTGAAGTGCGGAATGATCTACCAAAGCGAACGACCAAAAAGATCAACCGCCAAGATGTCAATAGTGGCGTTCGACAGGTTGCCGGCGAGGTGTTGCAACTTCAGGTCTTAGTCTTAGTCTTAAGGCCTTATGAATGAGATGCGAGGCAAACGCTACACCTTGCAGCACTTCCACCATAAAACTCTTGTGAACATCTCGAAAGCAAATTGCCCGACCCTTCGGGCTGGCGAAAATTGAAATGGGCCGAGAGCTTGCGCAGAAGATTCCCTTTGCATATGGACACATATCATCGAAGTATCCACTTGTCGAAGACACGCGGAGGGAGAGGCTAGAGACTCGTAGACATCCGAAAGTCTGATTGCGATTTGGGGGGCACATGGTGGTCGCAGCTGCTTGTGAGGTACTCGTGCCCTCAGTTCCTGCGCGAGATTCAGCGGCGATTGGAGGACGAGGCCTCCCTGGAAACCGCTGACTCTTCGTCTCTTTGTTACAAAGCCTATCTCAATCCACTGAAGGAGAGTCGGCTCAGCCGATATCTCGACCCGTCCTCCGAGAAGGACGACTATTCAAGATTCGTCAAGCTCCCCTTGATGGGGTAGGTGTTTCCCGAAAACCTCTGATCTGAATACAATCTCAACTGTCTTAACATCAACTGACTCTGATAAGCTCCCCTCCAGTGTCTGCCGAGCTGCTGTTGTTCGGCTGTCAACTCGAGAATTGTCCGTTTGACTCGGCTTAAGCACAGTCGGTGGGACAGAGACATGCTCTCCCTGCCAATGAGGAGTTCAGAATTAGGACGCTGTCCCACAAACCCCATGGTGCCGTTGGCTGCATGGTGCATGATCCGCTGAGCCTTCAGCCAAAATCCAGCTGCAACAGAGTCAGCTCATGCGCTACCGGCAAGGCTTCCTATTTCCTATGGTCTGAGCTGACTCTCACATGAAAAAATGTAGTGTTTACTGCTCTCTGCTATGGAGTGCCGCTGCTTCGAAGGGCTCTTCAGTGCCTCTCGGCTAAACGAAGCTCTCAGAGTCCCAGAGTCAAAGTCGCTGAGTTCAAGACATTGGTCCCCGTCAGGAATCACCGCAGGAGCTGACTGCCCGTCAACGCGGCATAGGCCGCTCAGTGCTCTTTTCAGTGCTCTTGTGCTCTCAGTCTCAGAGTCTCAGAGGCAGAGGAGAAGAGTCGGTTAGATGCTTGGAACCGAGTGCAGAGCCCGAGCGACGAGCGGCCGAGCGCCAGGCCCTGGCATCCATGCGGCGTTGGAAGGCGCCGAATTCATAGACAATTCCTCCAACTTCTGGCTGTTACGGCTGCTACGGCAAGGGTGGCACGTGACCACGTAGGGTGACTCGCTTCCTGGCTTCTGTGATAGGCTGGGTGTGCTTGGTGACCTCCAGCGCCCCGCGAAAATCCAGAGAGGCAGTTAACGGTGAGATTGACTTCTTACGAGAAATCGTGCCTTGCAGAGAACCGGGCAGGTTTATGCAAGGCTCACTGCAGATGCCCTTGGCTTCTACAAGGCCTTGTTCGAGCGGAAGCAATAGGCCGCGAAGACTGCGAAACGGGCAATGGTGTCCGAGGACAAGCCGGAGATGGTCTACGACCCGCCGCAATCCCAATTCCAAGACGGTTTGATCTTGGGGATGGAGGAATTAGTACTGTAATCGTCATGCACACATATTGTAATTTGTTCAAGCTTCAACACCTCTAGCTACGAGGATCTAAGCACGCGTATAACGGCATGTCCTAGAAATAGTGTGGCAGAGGGGCGGCATTATTTGTTGGCTTCGAAAGTTGAAAATACATATTGAGTCAGACGATTGGAAACTGTTGAACAATACATAGTAGTGTTCATCGATCAGGTAGAGTTCACCGTCTACAAAAAATCGGACTGCACAGCAGCAGGCTGTCAAGTCCGGCTTTTCTGGTGCAGTTGTTGGTGACAGGGAAGCTATTACGGCTTTCCTCTCCATTCCGTCGTTGCGTGGACTGCCGCCGTGTCTCCCGTTTTGGCCCGGCGGCGCGTGCCACTGTCTTTGGCTCGCGCGCGTGACTCGGCCACACGGCCCGACATCGCAGCTATTGTTGGTTCGTGCCGTTCGCGCCGTTCCCGCGTGTTGGGCAGAAGGTGCTGTCAAGTCCGACCTTGCACGCGCGCGTTTGTTTAGTTTAGTCTTTCCGTAGTTCAGGCGCATTCGGGTTCAGTTGGCTGATTCCTCATCTATCTCCGACTATCCCTCTCTGTCGCCTCTCCGACTCATCACTTGAGGTCAGATGCCCTCGTCTTTCAGAGGTTTTTCAAGGCCGAGCTACCGTGGCTCCCTGGCGGCCCTGGCGTCTGGGAGCCCGAGGTTCAGGCTGGTCATCTGCCGTGCCACGTGTGACACGCGTGGCATTCTGTCCGGTAACTCCTCCGATGGCCAAGAGCCTGTGTGAGGTCCTCCGGTCTTTTGCTTCTGTACCAGGGACGTCTGCGTGTTACCACTTCGTGAGATCTCGTTTGGGTGGCTCATACTTGGGCGGACCACCGCTAAAGTTACGAAAGGATCAGTCGCATCGTTTGTTTTTCTCCCGTCCTTATGGTCTCACTTGCTGTGCTAAGCTGCTAACCCGACCGGTGGACTCTGCGGCAAGGGTGCAACAGCAGCCATTGCCGGAGTGTGCGAGCGGCGTAGTAACGCGGGGCGAAGAACCAGTCGGACATAGTCGGACCGAAGAAACCTGGCCTTCTTGAGAAGACGATCGTCGAGTTGCAGCCTTTCTACCTGGATCGGGCGTGAGAAGCACTGGAGTGGAGAGCTGTCCCACAGAGCACTTTCGAAGCATCCCGATTTTCATCGGCAAACCCTTGATCATTCTCGCCCAACTGCCCTGAGCCGAAGCATCACTCAAGGGCGACGCAAAAGCAGACCCTAACCAGCAAGTGGCATGGCAACGGCACAGACTTGCGCACGGCGCAAGGGTGGTTCGTGGGTTGCTTGGCTGTGGCAGCATGGTGGCTGACGACGAAGAAGAAGACCTGCGTGTGCATGATTTCTTGTAGTCTTGTAAGTGCCTGCACACGTGTTTTTGTGCTGTTGATGGTCACTGATTTCTTGTCTATTTAATCCATGCGCATTTGCTTTAAAAACAAAGCTTTCTGCGACAAGGGTGCAGATCGCCACGGCCGTCGAGGGCATAGCCAGCCCGAGTGATGGCATCGCGCCCGAGGAAGCGCCGGCCTCAGTGGATGGTGTTCGTGTCGGGTTGGCAATGCTTTGCCATGTGTCACCATGAACAATGAGTCGCGGCATTCTCGTGATGGTCTTGGTGGGGTTGGCAAGGTGCAACCTGCACAATGGTTGTGATGCACGACTGGCTTCCCTCGGAACGGGATCGCTTGGTTTCCTCGTCTCTCACCCAACTTGTCGTTACTGGTGTTTATGTTAGGTGGCATTCAACTGTTTAACTAACCAGTTCACCGTCCTCGTCGTCGCTTTGGTTGTGGTTGCTACTATTATTGAAGATGTTCCAGGACGTGAACCCACATCCCTTAGTTGAGGCTGTGGTTGCTGGATCTAACGGTACAGAACGCGGAGATGATGGGAACCTGAAAGGTGTGGGCGGCTTTCAAGCCTAGGCCTACGGCCTAGACCTTGGGTGCTGGCGCCCGATTCGTAATTTGCAACAAGAGCACCTTCAGCAACACTAACTGTTTCTGTATTTTAGTTCCTACTACAACTGCTGCTGCTTTGCTACGGCTACTGCCGCCAGTGACTTACTAGTGCTACTGCGACGACCAAAAAGGGCGCGGGTGGTGTGGAAGAACAAAAAACAGCCGACATGCATGCAAAACATGCAACGTGTAAAGCGTGATCTCCTCCAAATTACATCTACGCTATCGTTAGCTGGTAGCCGTCCTGCTACTACGTTTTGTGTGTAGAAATATCCTCGATGCAACAGTACTGCAGGTTGTGCTGCTGGCGCACATCGCCTCGGTCTTAGGCCCCAAGCAGTAGCACACAGTTTGCATCGTCAAGTAGCACAAGTGCCTGCAGCAGCAGCAGCAGTCGGTCAAAAACGAGAGTCACAAAACCATGTGGTCTGTCGATCATCGTTTCTGTCTTGGAAGTATTGGAGGTACGTACAGGAACATGCTACAGGACAAGCTACACGTTTATAGCCATGAATGAAGGCCATTGCCTTCGGAATGGCAGCATCAGCGATGGTAATCATACCGCCAAAAAACCACCACCACCGCCGCCACCAGCACCACCACCACCACCACCACCATTCCCAGTCCTATCACCCCACCAGTACGACCATCGCTGAAACCAGCATCATCATCAAGCCAGGAGTGCAATGTTGTTGAACACGAAGCATCGAGCTCGGAGTCTGGTGTGGTGTGCCGCAGGCCGGTCCCAGGGCAGCCAGCACGTCCGCCTCTCCGACGGCCGGGGAAAATGGCCGGGATCCCAGGAAGCAGAGGGAGTTTAGGAGAGTAGGACAGCAGGGCTACACTTTGTTTGGCAAGGGGTCCTGGCTTAGCGCGCAGGGGTGTGAGTGAGGGAGGGAGTGAGGGAGTGATGGTGCAAAGTTTAACAGTACAATCCACAGCTACTAGAGCAACCAAGATCAATCACTTTCCCCACAGTCGCACTCAAGCAGACATTCTTTTACGACGTCAAGCCGATCTGTCCAGTCTTGAGCTAATGCCATGCAGCATTAGAGCATTCATGAATGCATCATTGTCATTAAGTCCATCATTGGGCTTGTGTCATTCAACGCAGTCCCTTGATCCTGACTTCAGTTGAGGATCACTCGAACATTTAACGAGTACAGGTGGTGGCATTCGCCAAGCGATCAAGAAACATTCATGGGAACAAACAATCAAAGCTACGAAGGATCATTGGCCTCATTCCGGACAATTTGGCTCGACTCGGGATGACATTCGAGTCCTCGTGAAAAGCATTGGGAGGCCAGTTTGCACTGCACAAAGCAAGCTTGCAAACAGTCGGCTCTTGGTCCATTCACCTTGAATCCGAGACTTTCATTCTCGGCGAAGCACTGAAGAGATCCATTCAACATATCAACACAAACTTCGCTCGCATTGCACAACAGTTGCAATCGCAGGGCACTCCTAAATTAAGTCGCAAGCACAGTGCGATCACTTGACAGTGCCCTCGGCAGTCTTCCGAACGACAATCTCCGCGCTGGGCTCCAGAGCATTGGCAGTCTGGGTGATGGCAGTCGCAGTGACGGCGACATTGCGATCATTCGACTCGAGCCCTTCGCCTTGGGAGGAGCATTCCAGGCAGTGGCTGCCTCATTCTCTTCATTCTCATACATCTCGTCCCAAGTGGAACAGTCATGCTCCCGCCGCCAATCGCCTCGCTCAGCGGCAGCCGCCATTCCACCAAGGTCTGTCCGCGAGTGGTTACCAACATTCCGCACTCGATGATCTCTGACAAATCGTTTCGACGTAGTTTAAGACATCGTTGCGAGATCGCTGCTCTTCAGGCTTTTGGTTCGAGATATGACTTCTCAGGTGTGTAGTACGTGCTCCAAGTTCGATTGTGAGCTCAGGGTAACTCCGGACGGTCGTGCCTCTTGTAGTATCTGTCGTGCTTTGGATCGCATTCGGGGTGTATGTTTGAGGCTCCCATCTGAGTCCTCGTTAAACATTGCTTCAGTTCTTTACGATACGGAGGCACGACTCAGGGATCTCAGGCACTTTGGCGGTACACTACCGGTTGGCACCCCTGTTCGTCTGGAACCTCCTGCAGGAGAGAGCTTGTCACAGATCCTTACTGTAGGACCTGATACCAAAGTGCTTGAGGTCCAGGCTAAAGCCAGTAGTTCAGGGTCAAGTCCTCGCGATAAACGGGCGCCCGTGTCTACTGCAGTGCCTGCTTCGGCGAGTCGTGTGCCCGTTGAGCCTCCTGGTCCCCCTCCTGGTACATCATCGCGCAAACGGCGCAAGAAGAATAAGGGTTCTCGCCGCTTGGATTGGCAAGATTTGCGCTGTGGTATCAAGCGTGGCCGTGACGCCGACTTGGGCGGTGAACTCTTCGATTGGAGCGGCTCTAGCAGCGATATCGAGTGAGGAGGCGGGGCGGGAGAGTCGGTTGGTTGTTGGTGTTGTCTTCTGAGGCTTATGAGCTCACGTGGGCGAGTGAGGAAGAAGCCTGGATCGAGGGTTGTGAACACTCGGTCTCCTTCTCTAGGAGGCGGGGGAAAGGTGAGGACATACATTGATCACAAAGGAAAGCTTGCTCGCGGTGGTACAATACAGATTGGTGTGTTACCCTACAGCTTTTGGGACTTTGGTGCTACGTACCAGTTTATTGGGGAATACTGGGGTTCAACATGCAACGCAGTGGGTCGTTTGGAGTGCATCACGCTGGGGAGCGGCGGGGCGCACGCCCAAATCCTCCTCAAAGGCACGGACAGTCAGGAGTTGAAAGCATGGGCCGAGAGTGTGGTTATGAGCGGAAGCACCCCAGAGATGTCCGTGCACCTTTGCCCCGCAAACTGCCCCAAAACTGCACTCGCTCGAGGAGCTTTGCACGGGACAGCCGTGCGCAGCGAGGACACGGGGGCAGCGTGGGCAGGGAATGTAGAGAAGATCGTAGCCCCAGTCGAGATAACCGGGGAAGGCACTTTGGAAAGGGATTTGCGAGACATTGCGCAAGAGAGGAGAGAGCCAGCTATTCACAAAGAGAGCAGAGAAGCCGACCGCGAAAATCGCAAGACAGGGCACCGCAGCTTCAAAGGAACACCACTGGACATCAAGTGCAGCATCCGAAGCCTTCTGAGGAATCGGCGGAAGAAGAAGAAAAAGAAATCAAAGAAAGCAAAGAAGGACCGTGGAAGCGGAAAGGGGCATCGCAACGAAAGCAGCAGCAGCCAGAGCAACAACACCATCAGTTCCAGCAGCAGCGGCGGGACCATCAACTCCACCGATTCAGAACATCCTTTCAAGGAAGGGCACCGAGTGAAACGCTTGGCCAAGAAAATCCCCGGCATTCTATGCCGACACGCTCTAGACGAGATGAGCCGCTTGCTAGTCCAACACGTGGGAGAAGAGGGTACAACAGAGATGAAGCCTATTCTCCTTCGATATTTGCGTCTCCATGTTATGATGAAGAGCCTTCTTCCGGCACAGAAGAGGGAACTGTTGACCTTGGGATATGCCGTGGACAAGTTGCTTCGTCGGGATGTGTTGGGGGCCCTGGATTTGATGATTCAGCGTGTCAAGGCTATCGAGCTTGTACTCGGAGGATCCACGTGGGCAGTCGCTCAGAATTTAGAGCTCGTTCCGCTAGAGCAGGAAATGATCGCCAGCACGGCCGAAGCCCAGGGCGCAGCGCGGGAGTTCAGAACCGAAAGCAGGGTTCAAAGAGAGCTGGGAAAAGGGGGCAAGTGGAAATGGAGCGAGGATTCGAAAGGCAAGAAGGGAGATGGAAAGAAGGGCGACGGGAAGCGGAAGTGGGGCGCGAAGGGGGACGCAAACGCTCAGATGGTGAGCCGTGCGGAACCCGTGAAGCCTCATTGAAATCGCTTGGAAAAATGGGCCCAGGTGTTGGTTCCTCCTTGGGAGCCCCCAAGGACCTGGGCCCATGTTTAGGGAAGGCCCCCGCGTGTGGTACAGAAGAGGGCTCGGAGCAAGGTCCGAGCGTGCTGCCCAGGACCCCGGGTGAGACGGCGGAGGGTTTTATCAGTGATTCACTGAGTTTGAGCGCTGTTATTCTGGAAACAGTGTTGGGCGGATGTGATTGTGGCTTCGGTTCCGTGGTTTCAATTTTCTGCGAAGGGAAGGAAGCTGATATGGTTGGGGAGAGAGCTGCGACAGCCAGTATCTTTCCTCTGCCCCTGCCCGACAATCAAGACATTATCACAGCGTTTCAGAAGGGAGATGGAAAGAAATTATGGCTCTTCCTCTTGCTGGTTGGCTTGAACTATTTGAATGCAGGGCAGCAAGCACTTCTTCAGAGTTTCAAGCCTAGCAGTGTTCAACAGGGTATTTTGGACTATTTGGAGGGTCGGGTGGACGCCTTCTTGTCTCACAGCTTCAGTGTCAGCAAATTCGATTGGGGAAAGTTCCTTCGGACAAAGACCCTCAGCTACACCAATGAGGAGGTTAGGACTGCCAAATGGACCAGCTGGAAAAACATCAAACCTGCCCTGCCTTACGGGCACATTGGAGCCATTCCTGCAATAGAGCTCGCGGATGGCGGAGTGTTGGACTTGCTCTTGGATCCAAAGAGATATCTTCGTCCTAACTGGGACCAACACGCTGTTCGCAGCTCAAGGGTCATGGTTACGGATGAGGCTTGGGGCGAGCTTGTTCTATTTTACCCAAATCCGCCCTCGCTTGTGCCTCGGGTCATGTCATTCATAACGGGTTGTTTGGGGTCGAAAAGGGTGAAGAGGTCGACGGCATTGAAGTTCACAGGTTGATCATGAACCTCATTCCGATGAATTCCGTGAGCATGCCGGTGGTGGGTGATGTTGCCACGCTCCCACTTCTTCACCAAATGTGTGCCCTCCAACTGCATCCTGACGAAGAACTCGTCGTGAGCTCTGAGGATATCCGGTGCATGTTCTGCATTTTCAGTTTGCCGCCCGTTTGGTTGCCTTTCCTATCATTCAACAAGCCTGTCCCAGCTGATTTGGTTGCGCCGCATGTTCAGGAAGATTGTTTCTTGTGTGCCAAGGTGCTGCCCATGGGGTATTTGAACAGTGTAGGCGTAGCCCAGCATTTACACCGCAACTTCCTGAAGCGGGCTCAGGGCTCCCCCTCCAGATTGGGACCGTGGAGTGAAATCCGGAGAGATAGGACGTGGACCTTATCAAACCCCAAGTGGCGAGTTTATCTTGACAACTTGGACGTGCTCGAAAAGATCAACCCAGGAATGGTCAAAGTCCTCGAGGGTCATCTCTCATCCGATCTGCAGCCCCTCATTCAGGCCTATCAACAAGCTGGGATCCCATTGAATGCGAAGAAGTCAGTCAAGCAAAAAGAGTTTGCAGAAATGCAAGGAGCTGACATCGACGGAAAGCTTGGAACAGGTCGTCCAAAGGGGGAGAAGTTGGGGAAGTATGTGAGCGCGGCGCTCTCCTTGCTTAGGAGGGCACGTTGCTCGCAGAAGGAAATCCAGATCGTCGGAGGAGGCCTGGTATATTTCTCCATGTTCCGTCGCCCTTTGATGTCGTGTCTAAACTTCATTTGGGGATTTATTCAATCCTTTGAAGAGCCGGGCCCTACAGTTCGATCAATCCCAGGGGCAGTGCAGTCGGAAATTCTGGTTTTCCTCGCTTTGCTTCCGCTTGCGCACCTGGATTTTAGGAGCGAGGTGTCAGAAGTAACCACTGCCTCGGATGCATCGCTTCTTGGCGGAGGAGTGTGTGCCAGTGGGAAGGTCACAGAACTTGGTCAAAAGGTTGCGGAGGGACAATTTCGAGGAGAGTTGGATCGTGAAGTACCCGACCATGGTGTGGTGTGCATTGGGCTTTTTGACGGCATTTCCAGCTTACGAGTGGCACTTGAGGCTGTCCGGGCCTGTGTGTCACTCCATATATCCGTGGAGTGCGATCCTGCTGCCAAGAGGGTAGTTGCCACTAATTTTCCATCATCGTTGCAGATCGATCGCGTTGAGGATATTACACCTGAAATGTGTCGTGAGTGGGCTGCCCAAGCCTCCTCTGCCCGTTTGGTTCTAGTGGGAGCGGGGCCTCCGTGTAAGATAAGCCGGGAATCAACCAAAGAAGGTTGGGACACGCACCCCTGTCTTTTGGTCAAAACGGTGGTTGAGATGTTGAAGGAGGCTTTTCGGTGGTGTCCCGTACACGTGATCCAGGAAGGTCTTTCCAGCATGGATGTTCAAGATAAAGTGTCGTGGACCACCTACGCTGACGTCATACCTTACCGCATTTGCGCCTCTCAGCTCTCCCCTTGCACAAGAGATCGATTATACTGGGTTGACTGGACCCTAGTTCAGGAAGCTGGTGTAACACTCCATCCACCTCATGATGGGAACCGTCAGGGGCATGGCGAGGTCAAGTTCACGATCCCAGTGGATGTCGCTTCATGTCTTGAGCCTGGGTGGAACCTTCATCCGAAGGCGATCCGGCTCGCGACTTTTACAACTGCTGAGCCAAGCCATGAACCCAGGCACCAACCAGCCGGGTTTCACAATGTGACGCTGAATCACTCGTCCGGCGGCGAAGTGACCGCCACCGTTTTCCACCTTACCAGTATCGGCCTGAAAATCTTGTTTGGCACCCAAAACTTGGGGGCAGGACTCCATCGGTGGTCGAGCGGGAACGGGCCATGGGTTTTCCCGTGGGGTTCACCCTGGGGTGTCTCCCCAAACAGGAAGCCAAATCTCAAGCACTTCGTTTCGAGGATGTACGGCTGAATCTCCTTGGAAACGCATGGAGCGTTGCCGTAGTGGGATTTCTTGTCTTGCAGCTTTTGAGGCCTCTTCAGCTCTGGTGCTGTCCTGGCACTGACACGGGCAAAGCCTTAGCTGCAAAGTTAATGACTTTGCTTTCTAGCAAAGGCAGTGACATCATGATCTACGAGATGCGTGCGGTGTACACGGCGCTGCGATGGCGAGTCCTGAGGCGCCAGGAGTGTCGCGTGAGATTCGTCCATTTGACCGACAGCATGGTGAGTCTGCACGTAATCAATCGTGGAAGCTCCAGTTCACGCAAGCTGCAATCACTCATGTACCGACTGTCCTCGCTACTCCTAGCTGCCGGCCTCCACCCCTTTCTTGCGTAGGTCTCCACCGAAACAAACCCGGCCGACAGGCCGAGCCGGAGACATCGCGTACAGCGTAGATGGGCAAAGTGACCATTTTGGCGCCCAAAACAAAGCAAGAAAGAAAGGTGGAACGGCAGCAGCTAGGAACTTTGCGAGCAAACACAGTGGCCGCACGCACACGGCAGCGGTACGATGCAGCGCTGAAAGCTTTTTATTTGTACGCACAAACACAACGAGTCCGCATACCGGATGAACCAGAACCACTGGACTCCATTTTCGCAGACTACATCGAATGCTTGTGGGAAGAGGGGGACAGCCTCTCGCTCGCTACTGATGGGCTGTCCGGGCTACAGGATCTCAGACCCCGCCTTAGGGGCAAGTTGGCGCTGTCCTGGCGCCTCGTTCGCACCTGGCAGCGCAAAGAGATCCCGCAACGAGCTCCCCCGCGTTGCCAGAAGATATCCTGCAAGCACTGTGCGGGTATTTTCTGTTTCTCAACAAGCCTTTCCTCGCACTCGCTCTCGAGGTAGCCTTTTACGGCGTTTTGCGGACCGGTGAGCTTTTGAACCTCACTGCAAATCGAGTGGAAGTTTCAACCTCTTTCGATTGTGCAGTACTGTCACTTGGCGCTACCAAAACCTCTCAGCGCTCTGGCGTGAGTGACTCCGTAACTCTCCGAGTTTCCCCGGTTTGTGAACGACTTTCTCGGTGGAAGAACTCAGTGAAATCGCACTCTTTTTTGGTGCCTGTCTCCGAATACTCCTTTCGTAAATCTTTTGATGAGGCTCTTTCGGCACTCCGCCTCACGAGCTGGGCTTTTCGCCCGTTTCGCCTTCGCAGGGGCGGGGCAACAATGTACTGGCGCAAAAACCCCAACATGGATTCATTGCGCCTGATGGGGCGATGGGCCTCGGAACGATCGGCTCGAATATATATTCAAGACGGTCTCGCCCGTTTAGCCGAGATGCATTTTCACGTCTCTCAGCCTCCTTTACAACGTTTTTTCGCCCTTTACACTCAGCAAGGGCGATCGCTTCGCAACCCCCGGGGCCGTGGATAGAACGCCGCTCTGTTTCCATCAGGCATGCCTCCCAACATCTAGAAAGTTTTCGAGAATAGTCTATGCCGTATTTCTTTGTTGACTATGCTTCGGCATGTTGTTGAAAGCTGGAGGGGCCCATTGACTTGTAAGATTTGTAAGGAAACGAGCGGTGTTTGANAGTTTTCGAGAATAGTCTATGCCGTATTTCTTTGTTGACTATGCTTCGGCATGTTGTTGAAAGCTGGAGGGGCCCATTGACTTGTAAGATTTGTAAGGAAACGAGCGGTGTTTGAATTGTAAATCCCTATCGCGGAATGTCAACTTTTCTCTTACATACACCTTCCTTTCGCAGAGAGAAAGAGCGAGCGACAGATGTCTTTGACAAATCGTTTCGACGTAGTTTAAGACATCGTTGCGAGATCGCTGCTCTACAGGCTTTTGGTTCGCCCGCCCTGCCCGCCCAGGACTTGGCGTCACTTCGTTGTCCCAATGGGGCATCGTAATTCGTGCATGTGATGGGATAGAATGCCGCTCTGTTTCCATCAGGCATGCCTCCCAACATCCAGAAAGTTTTCGAGAATAGTCTATGCCGTATTTCTTTGTTGACTATGCTTCGGCATGTTGTTGAAAGCTGGAGGGGCCCATTGACTTGTAAGATTTGTAAGGAAACGAGCGGTGTTTGANAGTTTTCGAGAATAGTCTATGCCGTATTTCTTTGTTGACTATGCTTCGGCATGTTGTTGAAAGCTGGAGGGGCCCATTGACTTGTAAGATTTGTAAGGAAACGAGCGGTGTTTGAATTGCAAATCCCTATCGCGGAATGTCAACTTTTCTCTTACATACACCTTCCTTTCGCAGAGAGAAAGAGCGAGCGACAGATGTCTTATCTCATTCAAGGACAGTAACATCTTCGGGTTTGGGCAGCACATTGGATCATTGATTGGCATTCGAATGATCGCGGCACTGCTCAATGACAGTGGCTCCATTGTCCAGCGCCAGTCATTGAAGTAATTGGCGAGCTTCATTCTGGCATTGCCGCCAGATCCTCCAGCAGTCCACCGGCGCAGTGCCTGTGCCCGCGTTCTGCGGAACACTACGAAGGCAGTCGGCTCCTCATTCTCATTCAGCTCGAACACATCTTGGTTCGCCCGTTGCACAGTCTTCCGCAGTGCGCTCAGGGCATTGAACGAGCCATTCAGCTGGTGGCGCGGGAAGCGGCTCAGGTCCATCCATCCGCCAGGCGCAAGGGCAAAAAGACCCACTCGAAGACATTCACCAAGGCATCCGTGGCATTCTCCTTTAAGCCCATTGAGGGCACTTCCATTCCACGTGCCAGTTCCGCGTTGTCAGGAACAGTCGCTCGGCTTTCGTCATTGAGACCCAGCTGGTCTCCATCATCCAGGCATTGGGACCATTCTGCTCCGGGCTGATTCCCAGTGACGACATTCTCATTCTCAAGGAGCTCCTTGGACCATTCGAGAACTGATCAGGATGATCAAATCTGCAGGCAGGAATTCCACCTGCACGTGTGCCGGGCAACAACACACTCAACATTGGGGCCGTATTCTCGTCCCATTCTCTCTTGAACATTGCCTCGGCCAAGCCAATCTGGGCTCGAAGCATTCTGTCGGCGAGATCATTCGCCCTTTCTGCACAGTCGTGATGTTCACCCCAGACACGGGTCATCTCTTCGGCTCATTCGAAACATTGGGCGAGGCTGCTTGCCCAGTCGGCATGGTAATCCCAGTGCCGTTCGCAGCACTGGTGCCCATTGCGACATCAATCGCTGCAGGGCCAGTGGGAGTCTGACTTGCACCAGTCCCATGTCTTGTCGACCAGCTGTCGTCAAAGCCAATCGGATCATTCTCACGCATTCGCGTCAAGTTTGGCACACTTGGGTTCGGCATTGGTGGCACTCCGGAACTAAATGCACCAACCAACAAGCGCGCTCCAACGAACAAGTTCGTCATCAGTCCAGGCTTCGCTCCCCGGACAATCTTTGCAACTCTGGGGCACTGTGATCCGACGGTTCTACAGTTCTACAGTCACAGCTGAAGCATTCTGTGGTGGTTCATTCTTGGCGCGGTTGAGCTCGTGGTCGAGCTCTGTTGAACCAGGGGTCCACCAGTCCTGAGTGTTCCAGGACCACTCCTCAGGCCGAGAACTCCAGTCGTCCTCGCACCAAGACCAGTCACCGGACCAATCAGTTTTTCTTGATCAAGAGAACTAATCCACTCAGCATTCCGTTCACGCCGTTCACCTTCGTCCCAAGAAAAGTCATCATGAGACATTGATTCCATTCATCACCCCATTCATTTCCATTTCCTTGCTGGTTCTCATCTTCAGTCACGCTGACATTTTATGTTTTTCTTCAGCGAATTCTTTGCTCCAGTGGCTTGGGTCGCTACACAGAAAACATCTGTTCCTTTTCCTTTCATTCCTTTTCCTTTGTATCCTTTGCTCTTTCCTTTGCCTTTACCTTTGTACATTCCTTTGCCCTTGTATCCTTTCCTTTCCATTGGTACATTCTTTTACCTCCTTTGTATCCTTTGCCTTTCCATTGTCCTTTCCTTCCTTTCAGTGCTCCAATATCCATGTCGGATTGTCAGTCCTACCACTCGGCGCAGTCAGGTGTCTGCTCTTGATGTAGCTGTATATGATTTCCAATGCTTCGTTGAACGTGATGATGCTTCTCGCATTCAACCCCAGGTGCTGCTGCAACGGACCAACAGTCTTCTGCATTAGCAAGGTTACCAAGAGATCGTCATCCAGTGGCCTGCCAGTCGTCTGCCCATGTTAATTCTTCAAGATGATAAACTCACTCAGATCACTCTCTAAGACTCTATAGTGGTCATGTCTCAGACGAAACGCATTGATCTCATTCAACATGTTTGGCGCTCGCTCTCTGTGGCGGTGAGAATTGCTTGTACAATCTGCGCCAAATCTCAAATCCATTCTCCGTGTCATCATTGCGAACAATCGCTCGTGCGGCACCATCAGTGATCTGTGCCAACATACAAGCCACTTGCCTAGAGAACAGTGACAGCTGATCATTCTGCGTGCGAGTCTGCTGCACATTGAAAGCTTCGCACAGGTCTATCATTCGGTTGGATCCCTCTCGTTCCGCTCTCAATCCCTGATTCCGGACCGAAGCTCCGCTACCATGCAAAATTCAACAGTACAATCCACAACTAGTAGAGCAACCAAGATCAGTCACGTTCTTTTGTGATGTCGAGCCGATCTGTCCAGTCTTGAGCCAATGCCATTCGGCATCAGAGCAGTCATACATGCATCATGGTCCTTAGGTGGATCATTGGGCTCGTGTCATTTAACTCAGGGACTAAAAAGTGAAGGAGTAGGTGTGCTTGTGTGTGTGTGTCTCTTTGTTTGGGTGTCTCAGGTGGCAGTTGACACCGGCCTCCCCAGAATTGGTGACGAAGTGGGCCGAGGCCGTGAGGGTGGCACAAAAACAACAGGCGCATCAAAGCTTCGACGGCCACGAGTTGATTGTCATTGTGCCCGTTCTTTCTATGTTGGGCAACACCACCCGTCCACGGCTACTTCTGAGTCTACAGGTTATGGTCGTGGAGATGTACAGCTGTCCTGGACCGGTCTAGCGTTGCAGGCTTTGGCGAAGCGCTTCGACAAGTTCAAGACGGCCCGACGGCGGAGCTCCATGCGCGCCCCTTCGGGGGGTGGGGGGCGGTGGTCGGGGTTTGGGGTTATGGGGGCACGCTTAGGTACACGGCAGTGCAGCAGGACGACCTGAAGCAGCAGCTTGAGGCGCAAAGTCTGCGTCAGGAGAAAGCTGAGTGGGTTGGCCCGGTGCCCTCCGAAGTTCCTTTCCAGGCAGCCTCGCAGCAACGGCGACTTTGGCGGCGCTTGGTGGCGCTTCTGCCTTGTGCACGGGCCTCTGATTCGGAGAAAGGCTGAGAAGCTCAAGCCCTGCTTGTCTTTCTCTGCGAGGCCCCGCGCCGGGACTTCTCTGAGGCAGCGCCGGGCTCAGATGATGGCAGGTTAACCTTGGAGCCGTGCCGACAGCAGAGGTTGGCGGCTCCTTCGTGCCTTACAGAGGGAGCCGGGAGGGCGTGGGTGACCTGGTGCCTCGGCTTTCATGAGCCTCCAGAGGATAATATGGCAATTCCTAAGTCCTCAGGTGGACCAAGATGCTTTGAGCCAAGTGACAGATGCGGATCTCATGGAGGTTCCTCGACCTCCAAGCCAAGAAACGGGTGGCTTTGGCGGATAGGCGCTTTCTGCACTTCTTCTGGCGTTCAGGCACAGGCTTTGCATTGGTCGGCCGGTGCCTGAGCAGAGAGCAGAAGTTCCATGACCACCGAGCCCGTAAGTACTGCGCGATTGATGCTTGCGAGGGTCAGTCGAAGAAAGCGTCTTGTGCCTTTTCAGGATTCGGCAGTGACTTTCCTGCAGACCTGCAAGGGCCTCCCTGAGGACAGCAACAAAGCTGTCCTAGCCTTGTGTAGCTGGTGCCACTTTAGGATCTGCTGCCGGACTTCCTCTACTCCGTGCGAAAGGGCGTGCCCGATGGCCTGAAGAGGCTTGTGAGATCTTGTGAGCTCTTGGCCCAGAGCGCTTGGCGGCTTGGCGCAGGCTGATTTGGCCCCTCGCAGCTGGCCAAGCCTTGGCCTCGAAGGTCTCGGATGTGAACGCAGGCAACAGGGCGGGGGGACAAAAGGGCGGATGCCGCTGACTCGGCCCTTTTGGAACTTGGCGTCTGCAGATGATGTCTACAACAATCTGCTGGACCGGAGCTTTGGGGGCGTCCACCCGCACGAGTTCCAGGACAGACACAGAAGACACTTCCGCCTTTTTCCATTCCTTTCCGAGCCTCTCGGAGGATCCCGTCCCAACCTTCTGCCAGGGGGTGCAGGAGACCCAGCTAGCAGAGTGCCGAGCAGTCCTATCAGTCGCATGTCCTCGTTCATCTCTCTCGTGACTCTCCTGTTTCCGCTGCCGTGACGGTTCAAGCTCTAGCAACCCCAGCGGCTGCAGACTGGACGAGATCTCAGACCCAGAGTCTAGAGAGTCTAGAGTCTAGAGTTAGCGCAGCACATAGAATGCGTGGCTTCTGGGAGTGGGAGCCTGCGGGAGCCTGGGAGCGTGAGGCAGACACAGACCCCGGGAACGATACTGTGACCGTGTGACTGTGCCTGGGCTGTACCTTCTGCAGGCGCTCAGAAGGCTCACACCCACACCCCTCATGCTCACAGGAACACGATGGTGGAGTACCTCGAAGTCGGCATGAAGCTGCATGCGATGTACAAGGAGGATGGCGGCTTGGTTTCATGTTGTATCATATAACTGGGTCCCTGCATGGGAGATCGAAGCTGGAAGCAGTCCTAGTCCTAGGTGAATACTATCCGGCCACCGTCGCCAGTATCAACCCAAAGAGGAAGAAGGCTCCTGTGAAGGTCCGCGGCCCGAACATCGAGAAGAAGCGCCTTCCCTCTCTCCCGGTCTCCCGGTCCCCATCCTCAGGTCCACTACACTGCCTACGGGGAGGAGGCCGATGCCTGGGTGTCCGTGGATATGCTTAAGGTGCCTGGGTGCCTGGGTGCCTTGCCCTTCTCAAGCGTTCGACCGTTCCCAGAGCTGTCTCCGTGTTTCTTCCGCAGGCTTTGCCGAAGGACAAGGCTGCCAAGCCCGCCAAGGCGACCGAGAAGAAGACAGCTCCCAAAGAAAAGGCACTTGAAAGAGCCTTCATTGAGCAGGCATTCACACGGCTCTGGCAAAATGAGCTCCTGTTTTGTTCCGCACAGGGCAAGGCTAAGGCGGCCCCAAAGCCGAAACCCATGGACTACTCGGCAGTGAAGCACCTTGTCCGACTTGAGGTTGACAGTCCTTCGCATGACACTTGAGCTGTGATTGTTGTTGTTGCATTTTTTGCATTTTTTTGAGCGGGGGGGGGGGAAGATTATTGTTGGAAGTCCTGAAAAGGGCTTGGGGCTTGCAAGCTGCTAAAGAAGGAGCTTATGGGCTCTGCTCACAGAAGTCTCCCCGTCTCCCGTGCGAGTCCCGAGGAAAGGCATGCGCCTTCAGGCCGAAGCAGCTCCCTCAGCCTCCCTTGGAGCGGCGACGGCGGAAGGCTAAGCAGTCTGAAGAAAGTCGTGTCGACACGAATCCCAAGGCCGACGGAAAGTACTGGGCGGCGGAAGCGGCTTGGCGGAACCGCAATCTCCCCTTTTTTTCTGCACAGACTTCGTAGCGGATGCAGCGCCTTGAGGTCGTGGCCGTGAATCTGAAGAAGAAGGGGGCGCCTGTCAAGGCCGAGCCCGACCGTCTCATTGTCACAAGACCACTCGGCGACCATCGTCTTCGTTCTGTCCTAAACTTCGTCCCATCTGACCCGAAGCGGCTGCGGATGATGCGACGCCCGATGTTTTGACAATCGCCCAAACAGGAAGTTCGCAGTTCCAAGCACTTGCCCTGCGGAGGTTAACTTCATCGGCTACGACAAGCAGTACGACGAGTGGCTGGGTGCGGACCGTCTCCGTTCCAAGGCGATTGTGCCGCTCAAGGAGAAGGACGGCAAAAACAGCTCGCAGCAGAGCCTAGCTTCAAGCAGACTACGAACACTGACCTGATAGGCTCAAAGTGTGCATAGATCGCTTGTTAAATCACTATACCGTATTGATATGGAGATGTAGATCTACAGCAAACGATTATGCGATGCGACCTGCCTGGGCACATGGAGGCAAGAGGGAGGGTCCTTCTCGCCTGATTCCTGCCAGGAGGGACCCAAGGCAGGGTGGAAGAGCTGACCTCTCGAAACCTTTGGTTGTTTAGTGAGAGAGGAACATGAACATGGAGCTTGCCGATTCTCACGGGATTTGTTGTCACAGCTTCAGCTGCTTCTCCAGGCCCCCTTTGGTGCTATCATGCCACCAATGGCAAAGAAGTACCTCCTTGTGAAGGCCAAGGCGGGCCTCTAGCCCGAAAGGGAACAGCCTTGACAGACTCTTTCAGCCTTTCAGCCTTCCAGGTCAAGGCTCCCCTGGACCCAGGCAGAGTCGGGCAGAGTCAGTGAGCAGTCGCAGCTTTTTTTTCTGCAGGCTTTTGCCCCTTGATTCTTGCCAAGCAGAAGTACCTGGAGGCGACCAAGGACTGCATGCCGGGTCGTGCATTATCGGGCATCTGAACTCCTTCGCACTTTGCGAGTCTGCTGCAGGAGTGCACCGACAAGATCACCTGGGCCCTGCCGCGCGAGGAGGGCTGTGCGCGCTACTCTTTGCCCGTCTTCCCGGAGACCAACAGGCCTCGCTGAGTTTGGTTCTGATTGTTGTGTGCGTTGTCAAGCGCAGGGACTCCCGAGCTTCGGCCTACCTCGCGGGTGTCCTCATCCAGGAGCTTTGCAGCTCTCAGCGCTCTCAGCCCGCAGGGCCGCAGGGCCCTGGAAGCTAAGCTAAGCTCGAGTGGAGGAGATGATCTGGCAGCGAAGTGACCCCAGCTCAGCAAATCCTTGACCCGACGCAGCAGAACGCTTCCAAGATTTGAACTTCAGTTTCGAGATCTCCCGAGCTTCTCTGAGGCCTCGAGCCTGATCCTTCAGGGGCCTCCCAAGATCTGTGCCTTGCCTTCCGATTTCACTACCTGCATTATTCATTAGTGCTCTAACTGACTGGTGACAGGCCAGTTCTTGCAGAAGTGCTACTCGGTTGGAGGCCGCAGGGTTCGGGGAATGGCTGTAGCTTGCAAGCTTGATCTCGCCGGCAGGAGCTTACGAATTCGAGGTGAAGTCCATGCCCCATGCAGCTCGGCTGCTTCAAGTACAGTACCTTCTGAAATCCCGGATCTTTCGTTGAAAAAGCACCCGAGCGCAGGTCTGCGGCACGCCGGACAAGCCTTTCGAGGCTGGACTTGTTTGAGCATGATCTCGTCAGCTGCAGATGATGGTTCTCGGTGCACGAGGTAAAAATCGTGGAAAACGAGTCCGATCTGCCCGCTGCATTCGACACACCTCAGGCTCCTGCAAACCCGTATTTCGACAAAGCTCGATGCCTTCTGCTATGTTGGCAGGTTTGCGGCAAGGACGCCAGTGGTTGCCGCCTTGCCTTTGATCTGGGCAAGAGTGGCTGGGCGAAAGAGGGGGGGGGTTCTTTTTTTTGGTTACTTTTGTAAGCATCAAGGGCCAGCGTCAACTTCCACTGGTGCACACAGGTGACATCAAGACGGTGGCTGTGAAGGACAACGATGTCGTGTACTCGAAGGAGACGGAGTGGGCCCGTGCCTCAGCTGACCGAGAAGGGATCACAACTACGTTCAGAACCCTGCGTGCGAGGATGTGACCAACCCGGATCCCCAGTACCACTACGATGCGTCTCTCTGCTGCAAAGAGGGCCTATCTGCGATGAGGCTGAGACTCGTGCCTGTGCCTGCCTGCTGCATGCGTGACGAGGATCCTCGCGGCGTTGAAGCTGGCCAAGGAGACGCTACCCAAGGCCCGGCCCCGCCCCTGCTTCGGACGCCAGCCGCCAGCCCCTGGCTTTCGGCCAACTTTCGGCTTGCAGGTCGACGCCATTGGTGGCAGCGCAACAGGGACCGTGTCGGCCCACAATGAGGTGGGGCGAAAAAGAGCATTCGCGGGCATTCGCCGCAGATGCCGTGCGGCCTTTTCCGAGGCGACCTGGTGCGACATTTTCCCGAACGTCCCACCGGATGTGTACAAGGCCAAGGTGGTCGTTGGCTCAGAGGGCTCTCGGTGCCTTGGGCAGTGCAACACGTGGACCACTGAGGTGGACATCTTCGTGCGATTGGGTAAGGAGATCGCTGGAGACGTGCCGCTGAAGGTCATCAACGATGGAGAGGCCAAGGGCCAAATGGGCCAAAAGAGGGGAAGGCGCTGCCTCCCTGGTACCTGGCTGAACGGCTGAGCGCTTGCCCAGGTCACGGCCCTGGCCGCAGTGCAGAAGATCAAAGCTGGCAATGCCTGGGCCCCTTTTGAGAGCATGCGGAGCAGTGCTGGAGGAGATTTCGATGAGCATGCTGCATGCTGGTTTGCTGTTGCGGGGTATGTCGAAGCACACATGCAGGTGATGGGCATTTCCATGGGAAGCAGCGAGGGTGCCGGTGCGCGGCCTCAGAGATTCCACCGAGTTTGAAGGCACATCACAGGCCCCACACTTCAAAGTTGTTTGTGATTTTTGTTTCTGGTTGGTTTCAAGGCTATGCCAACGCAGACGGGAACCTTATGGGCTGGATCAGCGAGTGCGGGTCCCCGTTGCTTCCGAGATATCCATTCTCATATGGGTTCTCGGCTAGACTCCGCACAGCCAAAAGCTACAGATGCGGCTATTCCCGAGTGCATGTTTTGTGTGGGCCTGCTCAGGCTTTGCTACTGCCGCCTGGACCTCAACCCGAAGGCCGAGAATGCCAAAGACTTCAGCGCTGACTGGACCTGACGCTGCCGCCTTCTGCCGTTCTCGGCAACTTCTTGGCCAGGCCCCCACAGATCCTTGGTCCAAGGGCGCCCACAGGCGCCTTGGCCTTTCTCCCTTGAACCTCGATGCATTCCGTGCTCCGGTGCTTCAGGGGCCTGAGCCACATGTACCTGGGACAGCGTGGCACCACGAAGTTGGCGGCCAAGGGCGGTGTCGAGGTGCCTGCCAACTACAAGTTCTGGCCTCGGATCCCAGCAGAGCGCAGGGCTGACAGCTGGTGGTCCCAAAGTCGAGGTACCCGCATGCCGACATGGTCACCATCAAGCACGAGAATCACGCGCAGTGCCTCAAGCTGCCTGAGACCGAGACCACAGACCTTCGACCAATTCATTCCGATGCGCAGCTTGTGCCTCAAGGATCCAGGAAGCAATGAAGACGGACAAGGAGCCTGAGGTTGGCGCAACAAGAGCATGAGTGTGAAGATCCCATGCATCTATAGGACAACCACAAGCGACCCGCGTGCTGCGCAGAAGCGTGGCAGCGTGTCTCTGAAGGTCCGGAAGATCTACGAGACCGTGGGTGTTTACCTGGGCTATGCTTTGGCACAGTGCCGCTGCTCTAAGAGGCCCATCGCACTGACCTTGAACCCATTTTCCGCAAGAGGTACAGTGAGTTCTACAAGATCGATCATGTCATGATCTTGGGACGGGTCAGCAAGGGCAAGGCTGCCACCCGTCTTGGAGCTCTTGTGTTTCGGCAAAACCCGACACACAGATTGCTTCGCAGATGCTCGCAGGGTGGAGACATCATGCTGGACACTGCCAAGAAGGTCCTTCAGGAAGAGTTCCCACAATTCTCTCACATCCAGCGCTTTGCCTGCACAGAGAGCCACAGTGGCCGCCGGGAAGATGAAACAGACTTGCGAGGTTCCACACGGCCGACGACCACTTCAAGGCACGGCGCCCGCGAGCTGCGGAAGTCGGAACGCAACTTCTGCCGAGGCCGTGGGACAGTGCATCGCCGCAGCGGCGCTGCCCGAGTTGAAGCGCAGAGCTCTGTCAAAGGGGGGACGGATGCATTTTGGGGCAAGTTTGCCTTGGGAATCGATGGGAATCGCATCGCGTGTCCCATCCAACGAAGAGGAACTCTGTAACCATCCGTGAAGTCGCGCTCCAGCGTGCGCCCACAACCGCCCCCATGCCCACAGCCACGCTCTTATCCCCACGCCGGGAGCTGCCTCTAGCACGAGAGGATGTGCACGCGGAAGAGGGGATGTTGTGGAGCAGCGCCAGAGAGATGCGCTGATTCTATCGTTTCTGAGGTAAGATGGTGAAGCAGGAGACTCTGCAGGCCTGCCATGGTTCACGGACCAGAAGCTTCTGGGCGAGTGTCCACGCAGGACGAGGGATCTATGTTTTACTGTATAGCTTGACATCGTTTCTGGCACATGGCTGGACCAGAGCACTCCACGACAGGTAATCATCCTTGCCCCAGGTCGAGCAAAAAACACCTGTTTAGTAAACAAGTTGAGGTCATCCCTGCATAATATAACAATAAATGCGCGTGTGCATGTTACTCGGACGTACATTAATTATACGCACGTACATATGCGCGTACACGCATACATATACATATATGCATGACGCCCATACACATGTTTTGGCAGAACACGAACACATATAGAGTCAGAGATTGCCAGTCACAAGCGCAAGTGGAACCTCTTCAGCCACGTGCTTGGTCCTCTATAGGAGAACTTTTGACAGAGACCGCAGACCGCCTGCGCCGCAGCAGAAAAAGGTGGCAATTACGCCCTGCAGAAAGTCTATGACCCAAGCATCGCAGCATCGTCCCGACATCGCATCGCCCTGACATCGCTCCAGGCAGGGTGTCGAGGATGCGCCGGCGCTGAGCGCAGCGTCGGCCTCAGACTTCGCCTCCTCGGGTGCCGGAGGTTCCGGTTCCTTCACTGGGCGGTGAATGGCGCGGTCACCACATGCAGGAGACTGGAGCATGCAGTGAGTGAGTCGCCAAGGGTTTGTAAAAAGCAGCTGCGAGTGCATGATAGTGCATGATGCAGGGGGCACAGGACATCACAGGACTGCCTTGGAAACCTTTGCCAACCACCTGTACCTGCAAAAGGCCAGCCCAAAGCACCCCAACAAAGCTGCTGATTCCACACTTGGCCTATTAGTCAGAATGCTTTCAGAGGATACTTGCGCGATAAGAATTGCAGCAGATGTCAGAAGTTGAAAGACAAAATTAGCAGATGTAACTAGCTTGCTAACCGCTAACCCATGTCATCATGTTATGGCTCCGGCTATATGAGGATCGTTCCAAAGGTTTGCCCGCACACGTGTGTGTGTGTGTGCGCGAGTGTGTGTGTGTCTGCCTGTCTGTCTGCCTGCCTGCCTGCCTGCCTGCGCCTGCCTGTCTGTCTGTCTGTCTGTCTGGGGGTGGGTGGGTGTGTGTGTGTGTGTGCGTGTCTGTGTGTGTCTGTGTGTGTCTGTGTGTGTCGGTGTGTGTCTGTGTGTGTCTGTGTGTGTCTCTGTGTGTGTCTGTGTGTGTCTGTGTGTGTGTTTGTTCGTGCATCCATCCATAGATGTAGTTGGTGTGCTTGTTGAGATGTCTGTGTGCTTAGTCTGCTGTCTTTATGTAAGGTCGTGAAGCATCTGTGGCTTCTGAAGCCACAGGGACAGCATACACTGAGGCGGCTCCTCTGGGTGCCTGCCCGAGTTCGGTGGCCTCAACTCCGGAAGACTGGGCCGGGTTGTTGAGGTGTCGCAGCTCACGAGCAACCACGTGGAGCTGGAGCTCTCAGCGTGTTTTCACGGCCTCGGCAGTTCGCCAGTGGTAGCTCCAGGTTCTGCCCCTTCCTGCCGAATTTGATGGCCACACTCCTTTCCTTTTTTACCGAAGTCCCGCCCCCAGACTCCTACTAGTTACTAGTACAGTGAACACAGCAACTGTGGGAATGCAACGAAAAGCTTGATTTGGGATTTTACATCGATGTTGCAGAACTCTGGACTCTGGCCCAAGGCTGAAACCATGTTCATCGTCCGCCAGCTGCTGCTGGAGGCCCTTGGCTTCGGATCGGAGTCGAAGCAGGGTCGAAGGATGTACTGTCGTGAGGCGGAGAACGCCCCCGGCGGAGTCCTGGCCTCGGAAATGGCCACATAGAAACCTCGAGTTGAGCGAGGGGGGTCAACGATTTGGTTTGAAGTGTTGGGCTTTCGAGTTGCTCTCCCTTTCTTTGCGAACGACTTCTACATAAACGTCAAAAAACAGCCTTGCAACCTTGCCTCCGACCAGCAGTTGCACAAGAATTGCAGCCTGGTCAAAAGGAAAGCCCGAAGATCATCCTGAACCTCAGCCAAATGCAGAAGCAGGTGCCAAGGGTGCTTGACTTTCCCCGATATTCACGAGTGCATGGATCGCAGGTGTGCATGCATATTATTTAAGGGCTGCGCCAGGTGCGGGCAGCGCGAGTTCGTGCACCACCGGGCAGTAGTCCCTCCCATCCCCATCTTGGCCCCCCAAAAGCCCGCATCATGAGCATCAGCTGGAA
>BGNK01003891.1:19217-44132 GCA_003297005.1 Symbiodinium sp. clade A Y106
ATCCCAAAATGGGCCTTCATCGAGACCTTCTGAATTTAAGAGGACATCCCAATCACGCCATCACTTTGGGTTCATTTACTGGAGGTCGAGTTTGGATCGAAGATGAAAACGGAGATGCTGCAGAAGTGCAAATGAAAAGCAAAATCCGAGCTCTTATCGGATCCTGGCACGACATCCATGACAAACCAAGTCGAAACGTCTCAGCGGCCCTGCAGGAGGGTTTGGGATGACAGCAACCCGCGTGGAGCCTGCAAGAAACAGGTGGCAAACAAGAGTGAGCGAGGCAATTTCCTTAGGGGCCCAAGCATGGCAGCAGAATGCTGGAGAGATTCAAAGAAGCTTTCAAAACCTTCCAAAGTGGAATTCCCCAGCAGCCAGACCTCGGATGTGAATTTCCTAGCAGCTTGTCGCAACAACAAGACCTTCGAAATGGAATATCCCCAATAGCTTTCGGCAAACGACTTGCTTGCCGGAATCATGGATACTAAAAATTGGAATCCCCCAATAGCTTGCCAGAAAACAAAATAGATTGCCAAAATCTTGGCTGGAGTGTCCTTGCACTTGGCTCGAAAATTCCGCAGTGTTCTTGTGTTTTCGTGCACCCCCAAATCGGCTAGAGTGTCTTTTCACTTCGACCGAACGAATTTCGCAGTTTTTTTGTGGTTTTGCACCTCGAATCGGCTGGAGTGTGTCCTCCCAATGGCTCAAAATCGCCTTGCGCGAATTTTTCCAGTTTTTTGTGTTTTCGCACTCTCCAATCGGCTAGTCCTTCCACTTGGCTCGAAATCGCCTTACGCGAATTCCGCAGTGTTTTTGTGTTTTCGGCTGGAGTGTCTTCCCTCTTGGACCAAAATCGTCTCGCACGAATTCCGCAGTTTTTTGTGTTTTCGTGCACCCTCGAAATCGGCTAGAGTGCTTCCACTTGGCTCGAAATCGCCTTGCGCGAATTCCATCACTTATGAAGCAATTGGTTTTTGCTGTTGTTTCTGCTTTTTTGCACACCTCGGCTCGCGACACTTCCCCGGACTCAAGAGTATTTCCGAGTTCGATGGTTTTAGGTTCTCTGAGTTCAGTGTCAATGCCGATTGCAAAGACCTCTAAGCCCGTCAAGCTTTCTTTACCAACTATGACCAAAGATTTATCGCCTCGCGGAATGAAATCTGCTAGAGTTTTGTGAACGGGTTCATTTTCTCGCAAAGGTAAAGGGAATCCCAATGATGAAAGCCTTTCCGCGTTTTCATTTGTGAGCCATTTGAACGCTTGCAGCGTGTAGGCTGTCGGTGCGGGGTCAAGGTACGCCATCTCGACGCCTTCTTGCATTCGCTGTGCTGCAGCGCGCCCTGCAGGCGGAGGGTCACTGATCGGGGCTGCCTCGGCCGGGGCTGGACGGAAGCGGTCCGAGTGACGGTCTAGCGCTGCAGCGAGGGCATGGCCACGGAAGCATTCGAGGAGAACTTCCTGCACCGGCGAAAGAAGGTAGCCATCTGGCTCACGTAGCTGTCGCACCGCCCAGCCGGCATGCACGAGAGAGCCACTGGGCAGGCCCGCATCGTGGATGCGCGCAACGACATCAGGGAGATGGTGCGCGTGNATCCGCGACCAGGCCGAGCGGCGGTCCCCTTGTGAGCCAGAATGCCGCGGCTGGCCTGTTGGCGTCCGGCGGTGCTGCGGCAGGCGCTGGCGGGGGGGGGGGTTCCGCCGGGGGTGGGGCGGGGGAAGCCGGGGCGGCAAGGGGTGGCGCGGGTAAAGCCGGTGCATCAAGGGGTGCGGCAGGTCCCGGGCACCCGCCGCAAGGTCGGACATTGGCAACGAGGGGGGCAACACATCCTAGGTGCAATGCACGCTCGCACGGAGCAATGGCAAGCTACTTAGCCTCAACAAGGGCCCGAACGACCGTGAGGGGCAACACGAGCCAGCTAGCGCAGGGGCCTCACTACGAACCTCTCCTGGAAGGTTCGCGTCCCCGGTAGCGATGCCTCGGACGCCCCCACCACTTTCCGGAACAGGTGACCGGAGATGGAGACGTCATCAGCAACCGGGAGGACGGTGAGCGCACAGGCAGCATGAGGCCCGGCTTGGGCGAGCAGCAGAGCGCGAGACATCGCGAGACGCAGGTGCAAGGTCAGATAAATGCGTCTCAAGCACCCGTTCATCACAGGCTCGGGCGATTTGATGTTGCAGCCAAAACATGGCAGGTAAATGTGAATTTGGCGAAGCCACCTGGGCCAACCACAACCACACCTCTTATATTTGAACGACATATGTTCGGCATTCGTTTGATGCAGAATGCGTTTCATGTGTTGTACAACGCCATATCACCGTCGAGCGGTGGGAAAATCTCTTCAACATCTCATGCGCTGTGACATCGTGCCACTCATGTAGACCATCACAATAAGTGTCCCTGTGAGATGCTCACATACTTCGGGCTCCCCCCTTACGGCCACACGGGCAAGAGGGATTGCACCACATATTGGCTGAACCCCTCGGTAAACCTTCTGGAAAGCCTGAGGACATATACTCACGCACAAATCCATTCTCGNTCCCCCCTTACGGCCACACGGGCAAGAGGGATTGCACCACATATTGGCTGAACCCCTCGGTAAACCTTCTGGAAAGCCTGAGGACATATACTCACGCACAAATCCATTCTCGCATGAAGTTACGGCTAGGTATGAACAGGTCGCAAATGACAAGCTCGTACGCTTGCAGGTAGCGAAGGTATTCGCTAAAACGAACTGTGGACTTTTTCCTCGTCCGGAGTACCTTGGTGTGCCAAGAAATCGAACAGGTCGTTAAACGAACCTGCCGATCCTCAGTTTTGTACGAACAGCGCGGTTCACTCGGGCGGGAAGGGTGGGAGCTGAAAAAGCTTCAAACACTCGTGCCTCGAGAAGCTTCAGCACCGCGAACTCGACGAACTAGTTGCGAACAGAGGACAGGCACTAGCGGACTTACACTGTACGAACAGCACCGCACGCTTGTCACTCATTGCACACGCGCAATACCCTGCAGGCAGCAACTTGCGGCATATATCCTTTATAAATAGACGAGATTTACACCTGTGCATCCTGTGCGTTTGCCAGGCTTGTGTGGCATCTCCCTAGCAACTCATGCTACATGTTTACAAGTGTGTCACGGCAAATCATATTATGATGTGCATGGTTCATGTGAAGACTGATAATTCACCACGGCGGGTTTATGAGATAGCAGGCACAGTCAATATTGTCTCTATATCTAGATAACGACATTCAGATTCCTGTGAATAGCCGATCCCATCTATGAGGGATACAAACTAATAAGGATGTCCAATTCAATGGATCTCCCCTACAGAGCCCACCATGTTGCTCGAACATCATACAAGTGGAATTTTTAAACTCCCGTATTCATGCACCCATCACTTACTCGGACTCCTGACATCGCAACCTGTCACTGAAACGCGAATGCAGTGTTTGTTGTATCTACAATCAAGGAAAATGCTAATGCCTGTATCAGGCACAGTCAATATTGTCTCTATATCTAGCCTAATCTTTGGCATAATGACATTCAGATTCCTGTGAATAGCCGATCCCATCTATAAGGGATACAAACTAATAAGGATGTCCAATTTAATGGAACTCCCCTACAGAGCCCACCATGTTGCTCGAACATCATACAAGTGGAATTTTTAAACTCCCGTATTCATGTACCCATCACTTACTCGGACCCCTTATTTCGCAACTTGTCACTGAAAAGGCGAATGCAGTGTTTGTTGTATCTACAATCAAGGAAAATGCTAATGCCTGTACTTGCCATCTAATATATTTATCTACCACATGTCCTTGCACTTGCTACCATACGATGTGCGACTTCAAACTTTGCTGGTAGCACTTTATTACGAACGACCCTTCCTCTTGCTGTCCATTTGGCATGACTCAGATGGTGACTGTGTTGTGAATTCGGATTTTTCGAATGTATGTCAATGCAAAGTCTCCTTATAATACGGTGTTGCCTCAGTCATCAATAGTTTATTGTTGTAAACTGTAATCTAAGATATCACAGCTTCTATATGCACCAAATCTCCAATGATATGGATCCTTTGTAGATATTTATCCAATTTCTTTTTTTTCTTGCCCCCCTCCCCCCCCGCCCCTAGAGCCAGAACCCTTGATCATTGAAGGACGGACCGTGATGCATGCATCACCTTTCTTGTTGTGCGCTTGTCTAAGATACAGTGCTTCACATGTCAACAAATGTACTGTTAACGAAGTTCCAAAAAGATAACTTTAACGGACAATGCATAAAACACCACAAAACCTTGTGTGTGGAAAAACAGGGCCCCCACAGCGTACCTTTCTGCTAACAAACTCAGTGGCCGGAGGGCTCCAGCGCCCACTAACCTCAATGCCAAGCACGACAAGCCGACGGCGGCGACCGTAAGCGAGCTCTGGATATGTTCGGGCTTTTGGTCTTGGCAGCCTCCCCCTTTACCAACAGACAGTTGGAAGAAATTGACGTGTTGCAAAGAAAAATGTTGACATCCATCGTCGGCTGGTAACGTGTCGAGGGTGAGGCTTGGTCTGACGCCATGCGACGTATGAACTCCAGAGTTCAATCTGCACTTCGCCAGTCGCCGGTGACGGTATGTCGCAGCAACAAACACAGGTTCGGGGCCGTATTGTCAAACAGAATGCTTCCATCAACGTCGGGCAGAGCGAGCGCAGTGTGGCAATGACAGTGCAACATACAACCGCGATGACTCAGGCAGAGATGCCGGCAGAGTGGGAGGCAAAGGAGGCCGCATCACAGCTCCACCGACACTCGACTTCAACACGAAAGACTAGAAGCCGGCACCAGTGGGAACGAGTAAATTCTGGGTATGTGTGGGATGTGCCGCAGTGTGTGCTGCGCGTAAAGCAGCCGCAGGTGCTCGGCAAAATTCGTTACGAAACTATTTGGTGCGGGTTCCCACGGGGAGTTTCGGTCAAAAATCGATCACGCGTTTGGCCTTTGGAGACCATGATTTAAAAGACCATTGAAGGATACACGCCGCTGTCGGGTGCGAGCTTGTAGCCTAAAAAAGCTTTGCCAGCAGGGAACAGGCCAGGCGTCGGGGGTGGCCATCCGACCCCAACAAGGCCCCTGACCTGCATGGGACAGCCACATCCGGGTGCCCGAGCACACGGTGCGCTCGCCTATCCTTGAACTCGAACTACAGGATACGCTGGAACGAATCCCACATGAGCACAGGGAAACCGGGTCCGGCGTGCCGCTCGAACGCACAGTGCTCTGTGGGATTCTGTAGGCAATCCATTGTTGCGGGGCCACCTGGCCGTTTGGCTTTAAGGCCTCGCAGGCCTCTTGGGATCCTTTTGGCCGCTTGTCCGCGGACGGCAGCCGTGCGAGCGCGGGCAACGCATCCATCCGTGAGTCGTCACGGTCAGGGTGTAAGACAACACGTGGATGTCGGCATCCAACACACGCTTTGGCCAACTGACAGACGCGAACGGCAATTCCACCGTTGCGCAAGATATCGATGGAGTGGGTGGTGACTGGCACGCATGTACAACAAAAACCTCAGTGATCCCTGGCGTTGTTGGTGACAGCTGCATGGCTCAAAGACCAGCTCACTTGCGATGCCCACATCTGGAAATATCAAGCCCAAACATCGAGTGGTGTTTGTCTGCTGGCCGTACTCACCGGAGGCACATCCGGATGCTACCTGCCGCAGGTCTTGTGCGGTTCCGTGTTGTCAGGTACGAACTGGAGAATATGATGTTTCCTTCACCGGTAGCGGTGTCCTGAGTCTAAACTAGTGGAATCGCTGTGGTACAAGAAGCATGGATGTGCAGCACATTTTTTGAGACGTTGCAAGGCCGTCCCAGTGCTCTGAACTACTGTCCAATTACGGCTGGGCCATGCTGGACACGATGTTGAATAGGGCGACTCAGAAGCACCTGGAAGTGAGTGCGTGTGAAAAGCGCATTGCAACCAGCAAGGGGGTCTCACAAGCCGCACGGTGGAATATGCTGGAATGAATACACGAGCCTGCAGAACATGTCTCCAATCATGACGTCTTGCGCAAGCCGAATGCTGTCAGGCACGTGCTACGGCTGGCCGTGTGCATACAGCATAGCGGCATAGCGTAGTGTGGGCGCATCCACTCTGCCCTCACTGCTGCCGGCCTACGATGCATCAGAACCTTTGGTGTCCGCGGCATATTGATAAAATGCCATGGGTTGGAGAACAATCCCGAAACTATGTTGGTTCCGAATCCGCAGGGATGTCGAGACCGCTACAGCTCAGCGAGAAGCCGCACCTTACAGGTCCGGTTAAACTGACAAACTTCTTTTGCCAAACTCTAGCGTGCCTTGAACCCTGATAACCCGGAGGCAACGCGTGCAGGGCGTATCTGTCCGACTTGGCCGGCATGCTCAACTGGTGTGTTCAGGCACAGATTCATCCCAAGTCCGCTTTCAACAACTTTTTCCACGGCAGGCCGAGATGCTTTCGGCGAACACCTGTCTTACGGGGTCCGCCTTGTCTCTGCCCACGAGTCGCCCTCTTTGGACGCCAGGCCTCTAAGCTCACAAGTCCACACGCCGTCGCTTGCCCTGGCGTTTCCAGGGCGCCTGTCACGGCACTGAGAGCACCGAGAACTCTGAGTCTGACTGTCTGCGAAAAGAAGGCGGCTCCTCGGCTGCATCATCGTCTCCAAGGAGCAACTGGGAGTAGGCCTGGAGACGTTTCTCCGCATCGTCCTCACACAAAAAACGGCCACAGTCCAGAGCACAAGTCAGAGAAATTAATAGGGACTCTCCCTTACCTCTTCGAGACTTCTTAGAAGTGCAGTGCACTGCAGCTCTGAATCCTCGGCATGAGGCGCAATGGAAGCACTCTTGGACATCGGCGTCATCGGCGTCATGGGCGTCATGGGTGTCATGGGTGTCATGGGTGTCATGGGTGTCGAGGGAGTCATGGGAGTCGCAGGGGTCATGGGCGTCATGGGTATCAAAGGGGTCGGAGCAAGGGGTGGCGGTGGAATCGGTGCGGATGTTTGCTGTTCAAGGAGCAGCTTGATTTCTTGAAGTTTCCTATCTCTCTCACGCTGTGAGAGCATAGGTCCCGGTGTCTGGGGGACTTCTGACAGACCCGGGGTCGTCACCATACCGGGGACTGGTGGCGGCACCTTGACAATAGCTTTCTTGGGAGCCGGTCTCGTTCGACGTTTTGCCACCGGCTGCTTTGCAGTGGCAACGGGCTGCAGTGGCTGCAGCTGCGGCTGGCTCAGGACTTCCACTGACAAGGTGGACTTGGGCTCCGGAAGTGCCGGAACCTCCAGGTACGGATCAACGAGAACCTGGACATGCTCGTCGTCCTGGTCCTTCTCGGGCCGTCGCCTAGGATCACGGGCCGGCTCCTCGTGTCCACCAGCTTTAGCTGTCACAGTGCCTTGCGGAGTTTGCACCTCATCCTCCACCAATTCAAGCTTGACGGAAGTTGGCAGGCCAGGAAGCGAACGCTTCGGCTTGACGGTTTGCTTGCTTGGCTTCTCCTTCTTCCCCGTCTTCCCTTTCTCTTTCTGCTCTTGCTCCGCTTGCTGCGCGTGCTGCGGCTGTGCCCGAGCCACATGCTGTGCCAACTGCTCGTTGCTGTCGTTCGAAGCTTGTAATGTCTTGGGCTCCGCTTTTACTCGTTCGAACGTAGGCGTAGACGGCACAGGCTGTCTCTGCACTTCCCGCTGAGCGGCCGCGGGTGCTTGTATGGCCTGGGCCTGGCTCACGTCGTCGGTGGTGCCGTTGGCTTCGCTTCTTTCCGTCGCCACAGGCGCCGGCGCCGCTGGCGCCGCTGGCGCCGGTGCCTCCTGCAAACGGTCACAACGCTGATGCAGAGTGCGTAAAGGAGACGGCGCACAACGCGGCACCCGCCTGCTTCACGGGCCAAGGGCCAGGCTTGCTCGAGCTCGCACCTTGGCGGCATCGAAGATCAAGCTCAGAGCTCGCATGATACGTGGTTCTTCTGCAAACGTGACGTGACGAAGCTTGACAAGGCAGAAACCGGGGACTGCAAACTCTGGGCAGGATGCGGCGCATGCGGCACAACTCCAAGACTCTACGTTCCTGATACAAGTGCAGCTTCACATTTATCACCCATGGCTCTAGGCAAGAGCACCACCATTGGAGGCAGAGATCCGAGCAATTGCCACGAAACCGAGCGGAACACATGCAGCAGGACAGGCCAACCACATGTGCTCTGCTTTTGCCAGCATGTCTGTGTACACGGAACGAGCCGTGGCTTCGTTCGGTGTCTGATCCGCAAATGACTGCAGCCTACCGGCCTCATCAGAGGAGAACCAGCTATGTACAACAAAAGGCGACTCAGGCAAAGTCTGTTGCGTGTCACTCAGCGTAAATAACCCTTGGATAGCTGCAAATTCATCTTGCAGATGTTCATGGCAGGAGTGAAGCTGAGCGATGCAGCCCAGTCTCCCACAAGTTCTCCTGGCTACGCAGCTCCTCTCGTCAACCAGCATGCACTCTTCGCCCAGCCGGTCACCTCTTTGGACGAAGCCTCGCAAGCAAGTGTCTGCAAGACAGCTTGGACTTGGACACCGACATCCGTGGTGGCAGTTGAGATGGAACACGGCCAAGGCGCTGTGGAGGCAGCTAGCTCTGTCAAGCTCTCGACAGTCTACCTTGCCTCGTCTCAGCTGGCCGGTACCTGACTTGTGCCCCGTGCAGGTGTGAGCATGGGGCCTTCATGAAATTAGCTACCCAGTGCAGCACCGCTTCTCATGCAGAGCTAGTGCAGGCAGCGGCACATGGCTGGTGACACGGCAGGGTGCCCTTGCAGACACCAGAAACCTTACATCGAGAAGGCATTCCCAGAGAACGACCTGCAACCCTAGATGTTGATACAAAACACTTGCGAGCATCCGACATGTCGTCGGGCTTTCCGGTTGTTCAACATACCAACATGGACCGAGAGAGGCTCTTGCGTGCAAGAGGCATCCAGGCTGCATTGCACCAGCTTACCCCCACAGCCATGGTACAATTTCAGGCAACCATCATAGGCCTCGCAAGGGTCCTTGTTTGCACAAGAGCACAGAGAATACAATAGCAGTCAAGCGCATGGAGCTGTGGCATCCAAGGTTCTGTGCCGTCCTCACTGCAGGTCAGCATCGTCCCGTTGCAGGTGGACAAGCCCACCTTTGGTATATCCTGAGACTTACCGGCATGAACAAGCCTGAGTAAGACTATGCGATAGCCTCGCGACATGTCGGAGGTGACTCAGGCGGCTGCGAAGTCTGAGGGAATCAGTTTCCTCCAGTACTCGCTCTGGAAGTTGACTCCATTGTCCGAGTCTTCGCAGGTCCCGTATAAAATGGTACAGTGTTTGAACACGGCCTGCCATCTCACCTGAGACACCCGTCTCGCACAAGCTCCAGGGCTCTGGGCTCTAGGAGCTGCCCGAAATCAAATCCTCACCCCCTCCCCCGAAAAAGGCCCAGGGACTCCTACGCAAAGGTCACCCTCTGTCGTGCATTGCTTGATGCACGCATGCTTGCTCTCCGTGATCTTGTCATCGTACTTGCCTCGGCTGTGGGTGCCGCTGCATGGAAACGGAGTGCGCATGCATGCAGACGACTACTTCCGTATGCACGGTCTACGTGTTGGTTGATGCATTCCCGCATTTAAACACATTGCACGAGGTCAAGCCATGCCACCAATCCGAGTCAAAGCAAGCGGCTATGCACTCCTGCCAATACCTTGATACTCGTATAGACCTGCCCTGACAAAAATTGACAAAACTGAACGCTCGATGGTGCTGGACGAGATGCCTCCAGCTTCGTCACAAGCCTTCCTGCCACAAGGCGAGGCAGCACTGGTGGAACCGCACAGGCTGAGCATTCTGAACGTGTCTCCGGCACTAGAATGCTGGCCTGGAATGTGCAACGCTCGTGCTGCAGTAGAGTGCGGCAGAAGTCCCATTTGGGTTTAAGCAATGGTCGTCTCGCAAAGCTTCATATTGGACCTTCACAGACGTCACGCAAGAGCATGTCAGCTCGCAAAGTTTCTGAGACGTTGAGACCGGCGGCATCCGGATACTTGCCGATAACTTGGCCTGAAGGGAAAGCCGGTCTTCGAGCGTGGGCCGTGCACTGCGACCGACGCCTGAACTGCACCGAAGGCCAAGAAGTACTGCGAGCGTCGGCCTTGCAGGAGAGGCTTTTGATTTTGCATGGCCAGGCGTGGGACTTCCCGCAGCACCTCCAACATCTCATGTCTTGTAATGCACAAACTACGAAGCCACCTTGAGAAAGATGGCTGCGGGCCGGCAGCGCACAGGCATCGAAGGCTCGCTGCAGGCTGTAGCGCTAAGCCGTTTCCTGGCTCCACTCCAAGCCCGGGGCTCAGCTGGCTAGCACCTGGCAAAGCTCCAAGAGGCAACCCTCCGCATCCCAAGGGACCATCCGATCCTCGCCTGCATTCCATTTGCCTGCCTGACACGGGCCACGAGCTGCAAAGGCTTCAAGAAGGAAAGACATCTGCGACTTGGCCTCAGCTTGAAGCAGCAACTTGTCAAACTCCTCCATTTCGTCCTGCAGTGCGTATGAGGTCTAGACTATGACTACCAGGCATTTCCAGCGGTGACTCATGAATCAGGGCTTCCGCACAGCAGCACAGCAGCACAGCAGCACAGCATAGTGCACGGTCCACCAAAGGCGGCGGCTTAACGACTTTCACAGGCACGGCGCGTGCAATGGGCCTAAGGGTACTCACCAATCCTATGCTCATGCTGACGTCCCTTCAACTTATCCTATCTGCACTCAGCAGTCAGCTTGACGATACCAGCGCCTTCGGCCTCCGGCGGAGGGCCTTCTGCACAGGCAGTTCAGCAGTGACGAAGCTTTTGCTTCTCAGGCTCCTGGCCTGCTTCCAGTGGCAAAGCCGAAGGCAGAGGTGCGAGTGTCTGGCTCGCAGTCTCGACTTCCTCCATGCCTCCGACTTCGCCATGCTTTGGGGAGTCCGCAAGTCCGCAAGTCCGGGCCCCCAACTTGGAGGAACCCAAGCTCCAGGGGTGGTGCCGCTGGCTGCAGCCTCGTGCTCTACTTCGTTACATATCCCTGTACTCCCAACATCTCTGGGTGCCCCAACCGATCGTGGCTCCGGCCATGCGGGCGCCGCCTGTGCCCAGTAAGCCGCCTCAAGCAAAGCAGCGCTACGTGCGCGGAGATCTTACGCTGCATCTCTGCTCCGTCAAACAAGACAGTGGCAGGAGATGGCAAGCCGTATCCGGCGGACCAAGGCCTGTCCGTGATTTCCGTCGCTTCCCTCACTACAGCACTCTGCGATCAAGGACGGCACCCTTCAGGTTCCGCGGGTACAACCTTTACTCGAGGAATGCCCTTGGTTGGCGGCTTCAGCAAAAAGGTCGTAGCGAGCAGCAGGGTAGCAGCTGGCAGAGGTGCAGAGCACAACTTCGCACACCCTGGGTTGCCGGCCCGGGGAGGTAAGCGGCGCCGGCTCCGGCTCCGGCTCCGGCTTCGGCTTGGACTGCGGCTGTCGCGACGCGCGTCACCTGCAGAGATCCAGCGAACTTTCACAAAGCATCCCATGTCGCGCACATGAACTAGTACAATCTTCAGAACTTCGAACTCTTTGAACATCTCTGCACCGCCTGCTGACAATTCGATCTCAATTTCAAGCAAGGTACGATCTACACGCTCCCATGTAGACGTCTTTCGAGCATTCTTTCGGTCGACCCAGATAATGCCTCGGCCCACCACAGCGACTGCTCACATCGACAGTAGCAATCAGTGGTATTCAGTATTGCATTGCATTGCGATCGCTGCACCGAGTCGATGCCTTGCGAAGAGGACAGTATTCAGTAGTAGTGGTAGTAGTAGTAGCAGTAGTAGCAGCAGCAGCAGTAGCAGCAGTAGTACTAGTAGTAGTAGTAGTAGTAGCAGCAGCAGCAGCAGTAGTAGTAGTAGTCGTAGTGGTAGTGGTAGTAGTAGTAGTAGTAGTAGTAGTAGTAGTAGTAGTAGTAAAAGGTACGTACGTATGTACCGTCCTTCCACAGCCCTCCTCACCCTTTCGCAAGGAACCCAACAGTTTTAAAGTGCTGTGCCGCGTTCGCTCGATGTAAACTGTGCCCACATTTGCTGATACATTCGTTGTCGGTTGGACCTTCCGTTTTTCTTCGTACCTTCCGCGTCCTTCCAGTCACTAAGGCCAAGCCGGGATGAGTGTCAATAAAAAGCCGACTACTTCTCTGTAAAGGGGGGCAAACTCAAGGTTCTTAAAACGTTTCAGAAACTTTGTGCCTTGCTCTTTGCCATGGGCCATCCTCAATTCAACTTGGTTTGGTGGGTTCGGTGTAGCACATCCTTAGCAAGATTTGCGGAAAGCCGCAAATCTTGCTTTCGTGCAAGAAGTTCATGCTGAAGCAAGCACAGAATGCCAGGCATGCGACGATTCTCGGAGCTGTTCTCCAAGTCCAAGTCGTAATGGCCTCAGCTGACCATCTTCTCGCCACCGACCGCGGTGCACCAGCATCATAAACTTAGGCTGCCGACCGCAGGCGAACTGCCCAGATCCAACAGATTTCACATCCAATTTGATAGGTGGCCTGCCTTCCCAAATTTCCAAGCTCCAGTTTGCCACATCACGACGCACCACTCTCTGAGCCCTGGGCTGCTATACGGCTTGGAAAGGAGCACATTCAACCTCAGTTCTTCGATATCTTTTGAAGATGCTGCACAGTCCAGCAAACTAAGGCGGCGGCGCTCCTCCTCGACTTCCGTTCTTAGTCCGCTTTACAGCGACTTCATTGCCCAGAGAATCCTGTGGGGCGCAGGGGAGCAAGAACGTAGCGTTGGCAGTGGCGCCAAACAGATCATGTGGGATCCTTCCAGGCGCCCAGAAAGGTCTCCAGCTCGATCGCCATTGCTGTATGACATTCCAAGGATCCCTGCACGGGATAATGTCGTGAATCATTTGCTGATCGAGGGTCAAGATGCGCTTCGCTCGTGTCTGCGGTGCAGTATGCTCATTACTGCAGTACCAGCACTCCAGTACCATACCATCTTCGTGAACATGCACTTGCTCTTTCCAGAAGCTCGCAGCAAACAATGCAGTGACGAGGCTTGCATGGTCAGTTTGGGGTGGCTCGCTGCTCTTTCCAGTCCGTGACTGACGCGTCAACTTGAGCTTGCAGAGCACGTGCCCACGCACGTGCATTGCAAAACACTTCAGCACAGGCTGCCCCCGCCGCTGTGGTGTGAACGTTGCTACAGTGTTTGGCAGTGTTTGGTGAGCAGCTGCGTGAATAATATTCAGCTTAGGACGCTGTCGCTGCAAACCAGCATGCATCTGCATGAATGAATGTCTCTGCTAATCCTCGGTAGCAGTGGCAAAATCGAGTATGGTGCATGAGGAGTCAGCATAAGGGAAGCCTGCACTCCTCCAACAATCCTGACTTCACTCTGGAAAATTGATGGCCGCCAAATCTTTGGGCGAGAGCTGGTGCAATCCGAATTTCGTGTGCTTCGTTCGCACGCATTCTAAGATTGCAGAGTTTCGTTCGGCCTGCTTGAGCTCGCAAGGGGCGCCCACGGAGCAGCAATTGCGAAATTTCTCGACAACTTGAACAAACTCCATGGCGGTAGCTCTCCACTGCTGACCAGCGCCACGGCCTCGTTACTCTAGAGATTCAACTGATTACTCCTGCTCACATGCTCTCATTCGGAGCAACTAATTCAAGAGATGCTACAGAGTCAACTCAGTCTGCACATCTGCCTGGCCTGCTGCGGTTGTGCAGACATGCCTTCTGAATCGAATGCAAGTGCACAAAAAGGGCAGCTGGGGAACTGCATGCTGCTTTGCAGTCTGCAAACCCCATGCCGACTTTGCATCCCAACGTCTGCAGAGGCGGCCAGCGTGGCTATGGCTGAGTCTCTTATCCAAAAGAAATGGAAGATATTGAATCCGTTGACTGGTTAATGTACAGACACCATCTCACAGCAAACCTTCTCTCCGTTGAAGACGCACCTCAACAGCGTATAAACAATCACCGCAGCTACTCGAATATCTGTGGTAAGCAAACCATCTGCAGCACCCCACACAGAAAGACTCTGAGTTTCTGATAGTCCAATAATGGAAACCGTCCACCTCATTATGTTCCAACCTTCACATGAAATGGCTGAGCATCTCGCGGTATTGGCTCCTCCAACCTTAGCAGCGAGTGTGCCTGATACTCAGCTAGGGCTACTCGCTGCATTCACAGTCAAGTGCCGCCGTGTCACCCTCCACCTTTATGTGGAGCGTTGAGATAAATAACACCGTCAATTTCCTGGCGGCTCAGCTCGCGCGGCTTTTGCGGCTCGGTGCGGTGTCTCCGTCTCGGCCTTTCCACACTGCTTGGAGCTGTGCCCATAGACATGGCAGCTGCTCCTTCAGACAAAACAAAGTCGAGGACTGTCCCGAGCTTTGCTAGCGGCTAGCGGCTAGGGACCAGGCCTTGCTTGGCGAACTTGGTCGTCAAGCTCGGCGCAGCCCGATGCCTTCTTCCAAGGCAAAGGACCGACAAGCTGGTGAACCAAATGTAGGCACAAGGAGTAGCATGGTCAAGGCCTTCGCCATGCTGAACTCCTGCACGACCTGGGCGCCAAGAACATTGAAGATTCACATGAAAAGCGCTCTCTACATCCGGTGTGTCTTGCTTTAATGCCTCACCATCTCAGCTTCTTACAGGCAGTTCGCTTCTCGGAACGAAGTGCGAGCAGGTGATCACAGTGTCGTGGTACCTCGCACAATGCTTAGCATCCAAGGCAGACAAGAGCCGAATGAGCTCACGAGCAAACCTCCAATAAATTTAGCCAATATCCCATGCAAGGAACGGCTTTTGCAGATAGTCCCTGTTCAAGGCCATCATGTATCGCCACACCTCGTTCACTGATGCATCAACAACTCTGACATCAGCAAGGACCCACATGTTCGACCGAAGCCTGATGGTTCGGATCCATGGGCCATTTGGCGTACCTCTGGCATTAAACATGTTGACAGAGCACCAAGCCGTGCAAATGCAGCATTGCTCGGTTACATGCTACTACTGTCAAGAGTCTGTCTCTTTTGACATCTTCCGACCTCTTCTCGGTGGTGCGCACGCGTTTGCTCTTGTTCACGAGCATGTCAACATACCAAGATACATGAACCAATTACCAGGCAGGATTCAATTAGGTTTTGGAAGCATAAGTCTCCCCACATCATTTCCTTCCTCCCTCCCTCGATCTTGACCGGAAAGCACAGCGGATGGCGAGAAGCCCGACGAACACATGGTGCATCGTGAAGCTCCAAGGCAGCAAGTGGAGCTTCCGCTAGGAGCCGCTAGGAAGACGGGTCGGGGGAGCCGGGATCTGGCGGCAACAGCGCACTTGTCGTGCTGGAGCTGCGGATCTGGAAACCTTGACAGGAAGAACATCACACTCTCGACCTTTATGCTGCGGTGAGGCAATCTTCCCGCAGAAAACTGTCTTCCAGTAGCTTAGCAGCTTGCATCCAAGTCTGCCAAGTTTGCCAAAGCAGTACAAGACCGAACTGCGCTCAGCCGAGCCGCGGGTCCGCGACGTCGAACTCAGCGTTGTACCATGAGAACAAGGGAACCACGTAGACACCTGTGAATGGCAGCAGGGGGGCAGCCTTCCTCACCGCAGCAGCCCTTGCCTTCGCAAATGGCCGCCGGCGTGACGTCCACACCAAGACGATCGCACATCTGCAGAGCTCAGAGAGAGGCAGAGGCGGCAGAGGCGGCAGAGGCATTTGCCAGGGCCAAGCCTCCAGGATGGCCCAAAACTTGCAAACGGAGTCTGGGAACCTTGGAAGGTGCAAATTCTCTCGGCACGGAGCGGCATCTTCACGCGGCACCTCTCCATCTCAACGGGTGTGATCCACATCTCGTTGTTCCCCGGAACGAAGAAGATCCGTCGGAACTTCGAGCGCAAGGCGGTCCTCAGAGTCAAAGCAGTCAAGTCTGTGAGTTCCACGTGCCTTGCTGAACACTCTGATTGGCTCAGAAGAAGTTTAAGGTTCCGTCAGACCTCTTTCGAGTGCCCGAAAGGAGTCTGCGACGTTCCCTGTCAAGATGAGGACATCGTCCAGGAACTTGGTCGCATGGATGCCATGCACCCAAGCCTCATTGGAGCCTTGTCCGAAACGTAGCTCCGAAAGGAGAAAGACGCGTGTCCTGCATCTCGGTCTTCCGGCGTCACGCAGGAATCTCCTTCGCCGATACGCGGCAGCCGAAGAAGACCACCGGGGCGCCAGCTGCAGGCAGCTCTGTCGACCCTTGCTGGCAGCAAGGTTTCGCTCCTCTGCTCTGAGTGACTTGGCAAAGGCTACGTAGGCCCGTTCGTTCTCGCTGCAGCCGAGCAAGGCAACGCCAAGGCGGCAGAAGGCCTTCGGGTAGGCTTGACCTTCCGCCACCGCACAGCTTGCGTCGCGCACAGCTGCCTGCCAACGGCCCGCACTTGCAAAGGCAGCTGACCGGTTGGCGAAAAGGATGGAGCGCAGCAGACTGTAGTCATCCTGTATCGCCGTGTCGGATTGTTCCATGTACTTCTGTGGTGGAATACCTGCCAAGGCTTCGGTATAGCAGCAAATAGCCAATCCCCAATCCTTGCCGCGCAACGCAAGGTTGCCTTGCTCCTTGCATTCGCGGACGCTGGAGTTGGACCTGCGCCGGCAAGCCACTTCCAAGCCTTTGAGATTCTCCTCACAGCTGTCGAGCTGCACGGCCTTGCGCCAGGCCTCGCAGGCCTCGGACAGGGCCGACTGGGCGAAGGCGGCCGCACCGATGCGGCTCCAGGCACGGGCCCAGTCGGGTCGCAGAGCAGCAGCGCAGCGAGCGTCCCGCAAAGCAGCCTCTGCTTGCTGCACGCGACACAGACAAAGAGATCGGTTGGAGAGAACCACGGCCCGTTCAAGAACATGGTTCTCGCTATCCTTCTTCTCATTCTCCCGCTCATCAGACGCCATCTCTGGAGCCAGCAGGCCATAGCAATGGGCTTCTTTCGAGTAGTACCACTGCGCGAGATAATAGTCACCCGACTTGACTGCATCTCTGGCAAGTTGCTTCCACAAAGTGGGGGCTACCTCTCCCTGCCCCACAAGCGTGGGCAGCGAGGGCCCGTCGAGCGCAAGATTCGCCTCCCGCTTTGCCTCTCGCATCCAGGACTCGCGCGCTGCTCGAAGTCTTCTTCTCTGCTCTCGCCTCTCCTTGCGTATAGCGGAAGCGGCTGATTCCAACTCGTCCAGAATATCGAGATCATCAAAATCACAGGTCTCACCTCGACACTCCTCCACTCTCCTCTTCGCTAGCTGGATAACTTCGGCATTGTCCTCACCCTCGCTGGACTCATCAGCCACATCGTCTCCAGCAGACTCTACTCTCCCGGAGTTGACCGACACCCCGCTCGTTGCTGCATAGCAAGCCGATGCTGGAGAGGCCAAGAGCTGCCGGGGCAGCAAGTTACGGGCTCTCCCAAGACAGATCAAGAGCATGTGCTTAAGCGCAGGGAGCAGCTGATGTCGAAGCCGCATCCACTCCTCCTTTCCAGCCTGTGCAGTGAAGCAGGACCCACCCCCTATCCATGTCATGTGTGATTCAGACCCCCGCACACGTGATGTAAAGCCGTTTCGGCGAGATCTGATGCTGAAGAACAGGGTGGACAAGTGCAAGCCAAGCCACCTTTTTCGCTCCCGTTGGGCAACAGACTGCAACCTCACAAACCACACAATGGCCACACACACAAGTCACAGCTACCTTTAGCCCAACAAGGAAGGAAGCTGAGGCACTGGCTGCAAACATTGGCGTCGGCTCCAGCTGCCCTGCGAGATGCCAGGACATGCATGCAAACCTTCGCACTGACACGAGAGTGACGAGATGCCTGGACGGGCATGTGCAGACTGACCTGCGTTTGAGTAGAACTGCCTGAAGCATAGCAGGCGGGATGCAAACGATAAAGAAGAGGAGAAACTCAGAGAAAATGTACTGGATGCCAGTACTAGCATGTACGAGCCCATTCTTCCACTTCACGCCACACATGTTAGACAAGCTGCAGAAAGCACGTTGGCTTGGTGAACAGCTGCATGGGCCTTGCGCACATGATTGCTAGGCTAGGGCCTAGGGAGGAATAGGTGGAACGCTGGCAGGTGCTGACGTCGTGAGCCCATGGCTCTCCAGAGAAGAGCGGGCGAAGCTGCAAGGAACACTCCGACGCCAGCTCTGCACGCTTGGCCGCTCGGCGTAGCCTCACGGGCTCAGAGTCCAGCAAGAGTTCGGGGGATGCGGCTTGCTGCGCTTGCTTGGGTGTCTTTTGCCATGTCTTCGAGTTCGAGGCCCTGGCATGAGAGGATGAGCAGCGGCTCCGAAAGGGCCCAGGCGCTTCGCTCGCCTTCGATCCGGCGCGTGGCCGGCACCATGACGGAGGAAATGCAGGAAGGCTCTCTCGTGCTCCTCCGTCTCGCGGAGTTGCTGGGCCTTCCTTTCCTCGTAGTCCGGAGCTTCCTCTTCGGGCTCCGTCTCTGAGCCAGGGTCCGGGAGGCTATCGCTCCAGCTCTGCGGCCCCAGAGCATTGCGGAGCAGGAAGTTCTCCACATCGGGCCTGGGAAGCTTCCGGCGCCTGGGAGGCCTCGGCGTCGCCGGCATCTTCGGCTCGAAGCCAAAGTCGGCGAAGCGCTCTCGCAGGGTCTCAAAATCGGGCTCCTGCTCGCGCAGCAGCCACAAGGCGCGCCGGGCCGCCTTCCACAAGCCCTCGAGGGAGGGCTCGTAGCCGCAGAGGAGCGCACTTCGACCTTGGAAGCCCGTCTTTCGTCTTGGGAATCAGGGGAGGGGCCCCCCTCAGGCACGGCTCCTGAGCAAGGAACAAGCAGGCTCCCAGAGCTTCCGCAGCAGAGCCTCGTGCCGTGCAGTGCCAACCTGGCTCCAAGGCTCTTCAAACTCTCCGTTTTATCTCATCCAATCCTGTTCTGCTGTGCAAACGAGGAGCCGCCGCCAAGCATCCACTGAGGCCCTGGCAAAGCACAGGAAATGCAAACGGCTACCAGCTGGTCTTGAACTAAGCGTGCCTCTTCGAAAGAATCCGTCCCAGCAAAGGCAGCCATAGCTCCCAGCAAATCACGAGCCCTGCGCAGTGACATCGGCACCTTCGGCCATGCTAGCTGCTGGCTCTTGGCACATGCACCAAACCATACCATGAAATTTGGTGAACTCTTACCTCAAAAAGCCCTGGCAATATAGCAAAAAGATCTCAAACAAAGCCGACCCCACTTCAGCACCTCGGCCACGCACTGGGCCTCGCAGTTGAGCAGTGGCTAGGCACGGCAAAGCGCAACATGTTGGGGGCCCGGCTCTGCACTCAAGGATCACTTCCGAGTCCTCCGTCTCGAGGATCGACTGCTCCCCGAAGGGTTGATCGGAGGAGCACCTCGAAACCCCAACGAGAACGGTGAAGAACACGGGGCAAAGCCGTGGTTTCCGGTGCCTCCTCAAGTTAACCGGATGATCTTCTGGCCACTGCAGCACTTCACGGATGGACTCCTGGAGGTCCTGGCAAAGTCTCAGTGGAACGAGCGGAAGATGAGGCAGACGTCGGATCCTCCAGGCTAGCCGGCACTGAGACCTCCCGACAGAAGACAGAGGCACTTTTTTGTCTCCACTTTTCCGTGGCTTCGGAGCCGAGCCCCCTGCGCCAACGCAGAATTTAATCTTGGTATACGTCCTTGCATGGAAGGGAAGGGAAAAAGACAGGCTGGCTCTGTATGCAAAAGTCTATCCGAGCATGTGCTGGCAAAGTACGTCTTCACCGTCACAATGCGGGTCTCCTGGCCTCAGGGTGCGATCACCAGATCACACACTGCACTCAGCGGGTCTTTGTCATGGCAGTATTGTGCTTAAATTGCATGCAAAGCTTCTGGGTGCGCAGCTCCCAGTCTTTGTGCCGACACGCGCGGACAGGTGCAGATGGCCTGTCGCTCAGGCGAGATCAAAACACACATTCTGACAGCTGCCGAGGCGCGGTTGGTTCACGACAGATCGCTACTGCAAAGATGTTCTTATCCTCACTCGGCTACAGAACCCAATTTGCGGCGGACCAGCGCAAAGGAGCCCAACTCGCCCGTTGAGAGCGAGAGCGGTGCAGCCAGTTTGAGAGTGGTGGGCCAAGCACAGAGCAGAACGCTCGGCAGCAGTTCCAGGGTGTGAGCGGCAGGAGCGTGCAGCAAAGCACCGAGGGAAGGAGGGCAAGCAGGTGCTTGGATGCTGGCGCACGGTGTACCGTCAGACAAGGATTCCTTGTTTCCTGGAAACTCTTCCGAGCATCCCTTTGCAAACCCAGACTCTCTTAGCTGCTACTGAATCTCTGTCCACGATGCCCTGAACACCTTCACCCTGCGGGAATTCTTGTCACATCAGGCTTTCTCAGACTCCTGTCGACTTCCATCTAAGGGGTTCAAAACCGATCTCGCAGATTGAAGCCTGGCCCAACACTACTTTGACCACCAGCACTCACCGCTGAAGGCACAGCGGCACAGTGCTCCATTCAGAAGAAGCCATGGAAGGCGGACGAAACCAACATACGGTCATGATTCAGCAACTTCAGAAATCTAATCCTCAGAGTCCCCAGCATCCCATTACATTACTCAACCATTCTGCCGCCTCTGTCTCCAATGCCCTCCCCTTCCACAGAGACCTTGCTGCACAAGAGCTGGGCAGAAGTCGCTGCTGCAATCTGCTGCATGCAGCCAATCAACATGCAGCACGGTGCTGGATGAGGCAGCCTGCCAAAGTGTCATGACTCACGGCCAATCGAAGCAGTTGAATTTCACCGAATCTGTTCACAGCAGGATTCTGCCTGGGAGTACAACGGATTCTGGCCCCAGAGAAGCACTGTGCGCCCTTCCACTGTGCTGACCTCAGGCAAGGCGACATGAACTTGGCCGCCAAAGTGCATCAATCCGAACATGGCTTCAGCTTCAGCGCCCGACTGCCGTCTGGAGAAAGGGCTGCAAGTGAGCCTCGGGACGAGAACGAGCAAGGATACCAAAAGAAGGAGTGGCAATGCGAGGCTCTGCGAGACTCTGAGGCGCAGACGTCCGGCCTGAGGCGCACTTCGCGCAGGAGGTGCAAGTCCCCTCCGCGCCGCTCCAAGACCTGCCAAGAGGAGACCTTTGGACCTCACTAAGACCTCTCAGACTCTGAGCCCTGGCAAAGACGCGCAGTTCCGTCGCAGTGCAAGGAACCTTGTGAGGCTTGGACTTCACGACGAATCGCAAGGTGTCCGTCTGCATCTCCAAATTCATGTCACCGCCTTTCATCTTGCACTCCTCGGCAGCGGAAACAGCTCCGACAGCGAGGCCAGGTGTTTTTGTACTTCTCAAGCCAGGAGTCCCAGGACTCCGCGGCGCCTGGATACGACAAAAGATCGTGCGAGGACTCGGAGCAACCTCGCTGCACCTTTCGGTACGTCAAGGCGATACTGCTTGTCCTCGTGGAACTCCTGGAAGTCCCTGTAGATTCTCCGACTCCTCTCAACAGCTAGCAGCGAGCAAACTCTAGCAAACGAGCTCCATGATGTAAAGAGCTATTCAGTTCCGATCCCGCTCCTGGTGACCTGCTTGGTGCCACCATAGAAAAACTTCTCCAGCTTGCACCGCACCTGGTGCTCCATAGATCCATGTCAAGCACGCTTGACTCTATCTCGGGAGGGACTGCTTGTGCTCTGCTATGCCAGGCCTCCACATCAACCTCCCTTCCAGGAGGCTTGTAGTGCCTCGCTGCAGCTTTGTTCTATATGACTCTAGAGGCTGGATTTGGGTTAAAACGAGTTGCTCTTGGATCTTTTTCATCAGCTCCGTAGCATCGAAAGGAGCTCTGTCCTTGCGCTTGGAGTATCCGTTCACCTGCTGTCCAGTCCAAGCTTCTTCTCTTCACTGCTGCGACATGCGACTTTCTATGAGGCTCCAAAGAATGTTTTCGAGCGCAGGGCCTCGCTTCCCGCCGTAGCGAAATCCCGATCTCGGTCATACTGACGGCGGGTTGCCTTCCGCGGAGGCACTTCTTCAGCTGCTGCACTGATTGCGAGCATGGGCGCTTGCGCTTCCCACATCTGTCCACCTTTGCCCCCTTTTCTCCAAGCAGTTGGTGCAAAGAGCAAAGAAGAAGAACGCGCTCTCAGCTGACGTGCAGCTCGATGCCAAGCTCTTGGAAGTTGGAGGCTCGGGCCTTCACCCGCCTCGGGGCCCATGAAAGCATATTATCACGCCGACGATGCTTCGGGCTTCGGCCCCCCCTCGTGCCTCTTGAAGTCATCGAAACCTGGACGGCGCTGGTCACACCACGTGGCTTCGGCGATCGCAGCTCCGCGGGGCCATGCCTGGATAAGGACAACTGGGACGCAACAGCAACCATGAGAGCTGCACGGCGGCTACAAGGATGCCGGTCCTTGAAGTCCAGGTCGTCCAGCCCGCGACTGGCAGCATTCAAGGACATGATGAGAAACATTAACATGATGAGACACAAGATCTCCGAAGGCTACGGAGAGTGGTGGGCCGTGCCTGATGTACTCGCTCCAGAGCTGGCCTTGGCCTCCAAGAACCTTCGCCCCATGTCCGTCCAAAGGCAGTTCGTAGACTTTCTTCAGATCCACGACACCCTGCTGAGACTCGTAAGGATCAGTCGGCCCTTGGGCAAAGTCCAAGTACGTTCTGCTATGTGGGCACATGACCACGGACAACCCTCGCTGAGATGCCACAGAAAGCTTGGAAGGGACGTTGTCCCAGTCCCGCCAGATCATGACCACGCTGCGCTGAGGAAGTGGAATTCCAGTTGAAAGCGCTTCATCCCAAACAATGCCCGATCTGCCCAGGCGATTGGCAGCTTCTATGGCCTTCTGGGTAAAGGTCCCTGCAATCTGCCGTGGTGAGGCAAAGTGGTTGTCCTCCTCGTAGCGGTGCGCACTAGGAGAGATGTCCCACTGCCTGCTGGAAACTTCATCTCCACCGACGTGGTAGTAGTCCGACTTGATCAGACCCGACACTTCGCTGACCAGATCAGACACGAAGGAAAAGGTCTTGCCGTTCGGGGCCAAGACGAAGTCTGATACACCCCACTGCTCCATGACCCGAGGAGCCGCATTGATCGCATCCCGGTTGCTAAACTCGGGGTAAGCAGCCACTATTGCCTGCGCATGTCCAGGCAGATCCGTTTCGGGCACAACCATGATGTGCAATGACTCCGCATAGCTCACAACATCATGAATCTGATCAGGGGTGTAAAAGCCTCCGTAGTGTCGATGGTCATTGTTCCAGCCATTGTGACCCTGCTGTGTCCCATCGCGCCAAGCACCAACCTCTGTAAGCTTCGGATACTTTGCAATTGGCACACGGAACCCCTGGTCGTCGGACAGGTGCCAGTGGAATCGGTTCATTTTAAACAGAGCCATGGTCCGGAGTAGATGCTTCACCTCATCTGCAGTAAAGAAGTGTCGGCTCACGTCCAGCATCAGACCTCTCCACTCATGCATTGGAGCATCCTCAATTCGGAGCTTCGGAATTGACACAGCACCGTCGCTCACTGACATCAGTTGTCTGAGGGTCATCATCGCATTGAAAAGCCCATGACTGGTCGAGAAAGTCAATGTGATTCTCTTGTCCTTGACCTCAATCCTGTAGGCCTCGTCGCTGAGACCTTCTAAGCCCTCGATGTTGTCGGACTTCAACTCAACAACAGGGCCAGGCTTGAAAGCGTCGGCCACTGACAGCTGGCCAACTTCCAAGACATGTGCGTGGAAAGCCTTCTGGTCTTCTGCTGTTCCTCGCGGGGGCACTTCAACCTTCGCATCGAATCCAAAAAGACAGCTCTACGACTCTACCCCGCCTCCGGTGATCAGCACCGTAGATCGCAAGGGCAGCCGCAGCGGCGGCTCTGACAGAAACTCGACCACTTGCGGTGCAGGCACCAAATCGTGCTGTTGGGCAGCTGCAGTCCTCCAGCCGCAGAGCATGTATGAACACGTCACACAGGCTTGGTCGCTTGTCCTCGGAAGACTGCGAGGCCTGGGACAAATGCAACCCTTGCAAAGCCAACCAAAGCTTGACATGGCAAGGGGGCTCTGGGCCCGGCGGGCTTTGCCGCAGTCGGCGCAGAACCCGCGCCTGGCGAATGCAAGACCAGCAGGCCTCTTGCGACCGTCCTAGATTCAGGTGTCACCGAAGCAGTGTACCTCACAAACTACTTTATTGGACCAAGGCGCACGGAACTCGCTCAACCTCAGACATGGCGCTGCACCGCCACGGCCGCATGCTACGCATTGCGCATGCCGCTTTCTCAAGTCAAGCGGCCCCCCGGAAGTCGGCCTCGCAGCCTCAGATGAACGGCAAGATTCCCCCAGAGAGCTGAGTGCTGGCATGAGACACGCGAGATGGCCTGCAGTGATCATGCAGGGATCCCCAGAAGTCGGCCTGACATTGTCCCCTTTTTGCGGCAGACACATTAGCGGTGTGCCCTTCATAGTCAGGTCACGTTCGGTCATCAAACCTGTCCGGCTTTCCGTCAGAAACTTTGCCAGTCAAAGCTCCCGTGCAGCGCTCTAAGCGCTGCAGCATTCGATGCAAAACTTTCCATGTAGATCAAGCTCACGCGCCATTACATCGATGACTTGTTGGTAAGACCTGAAGTTGTATGGTTTCGACAGCTGGCTACATGACTGCATGAGAGCTGCTTCAATTAAGGCAGCAGTACTGTACCAGTGACTGCCGAGCCCCTCAGACCGGCTTGATCCTGAAGTGGAGGCCGATGAGGCTGAACACGAAGCACTTCAGATCCTGCACGAGGTAATAGAAGACTCGGAGGCCTTCTGGATCCTTTGAGGCCTGGACA